>CM040458.1:28590734-28609622 GCA_022758105.1 Pangasianodon gigas | reverse complement strand
ACAGCATTAGCAGTCAAGGTTATAAACATTTATAAATATGATTTAAAAAAAGAAAAAATCATTCCGGTTAGCTAATGATAGATGGCTAGTGTTAGCATTAGCCCCCCCCCCCCCCCCCCCCCCCCGAAATCTTTCAGGTTATCTCACGTCAACTAGCAATCTATTGTTAGCAGTACAAGATTGTAAATATTTTTGAAAACAACTTTCTAAAAATCCTAGGGGTTTAGCTCCTGTTAGCTATTGCTATCCTAAGCAGTGAAGATGATAAACTTATATAATGCTATATAAATAGCAATATTGCTAGCATATGTTAGAAATTCTGTCAAGTTGATTTATATTAGCTACGTAGAGTAGCAATAGCAAAGAAGATTATGAAGATTTATGAATATGATCTGGAATCATGTCAGTAAATTAGCAAGCTACCTATCATTACCAGTGAAAATAATGAAAAGTTTTTTTAAACAATTAAAAACCATCCCAAAAATCATGTCAGGTTAGCCTAGCTAGCTAGTCAGACTTACATCTAAATGGCCAGATGGAAAGAACAGCTTTATTTATTTATTTATTTATTTATTTATTGCAATTTCAGCATACTTTCATCATCGTTATTTCCACACACCAGTATGATTCTGCGCTGTGTTACAGCTACCACTGGATCAGGACATAATGCTGCTAACCAGGTTGAGCCCTTTGGCTTCTCTGGTTTGCGTCTCAGCAGAGAAAGTTGGCCTCAGGCAAATACTGAGATTGACGGTTTTGCCCAAGTGAAAGCAAATATGTAATCCAGCAGAAATCTGTAGGGAGTGAAGTGTGATGCATTCTCTGAGGACGGGAATAACATTCAAACTCACTAATAAAGAGTTTCAGTTGCTAGTAGCGATCGTAAGTAGAAATGTAAGAGCCATATAGTAATCAATGTGCAGTTATATCTAGTGAAGTAATTAGTATGCCATTTTCATCCTGTAAAATAGCTGAGCCATATGACATTTGAAAAATGGTCATCTTAATAGAACAAGAAAAAAATTAAAACAATAGATTTTGCAAAACAATAGATTCCATTTGGTGTGTATGTTTAACCTCTTTTATATATATATAGGAAACGAACTGTGGCTGCACAGTTGTCCTCTCCCCAGGAATTAATTTGTATACTCCTTTGTATCTCTCAGTCTCTATTAGTGCACTTGACTACTAATTAATTAAGCATTTGGCCCTACAATATTACATTATGTTAACAGCCACAACCCCATTTTAGCCTTGTCAGTTAGTTTTCTTGGCAGCCAAATCATGACCCCGGGCAGCAGTAGAGTTTCCACATGCTCAGTGGCCAGCTAATGAATTCATCATTTGACCACACCTGTAGTATCAGTAAATATGGTTCCTGACACTACAGGGTGACCCATGGAAGAACTCAAGTGTAATTAGTAACAAGTTGGTTCATCAGAATGACCTGAATGATCTGAGTAGTGATACCACCCAACATATCAATGTGGAATGGATGAAGAACCCATAAGTGTGCTAGAGGGAACCTTTTTTAAAGAATGTACTCTTAAATGAGGCATCTGATTGCAGGTCTATTGTGATATTTCTTAGAGATCCGTGGAATCACCTTTTATTTATAACACCTTACACTCCCTTTCCTGAATTGCTCCAGTGTGCCTCCTGTGAAAATATACTTTCTTGTCACATCCCTCGTCTAAATTCAATATAATTTATGTGTTTGCATTTATAGCTGTTCTGAAGCTCTCATGTCAAAGGGCTGCCAGGGAGGTTTGATGTCTTGGTTTTATGGGGGAAGAAGGAAAGAGAGAGAGAGAGAGAGAGAGAGAGAGAGAGAGAGGTGATGGAGAAAGCTGAGTGGTTAAATCTCTAGCAGAGCTGTTGGATGCTGAGTGACATGGAGACAGACAGCACAGAAAAAAGAAGAAGATTGCAATCCTTTCAAGGGCCAGGGAAATGAAAGTGTAACTTTGCTCTGTCAGTCACACAGGCCGGGCTCTAATAACCAGTCCACAGGTTTCTCTTCCACATCAACAACACAGTCTGTCTCCCCGTTCAGGACACACTGTTACTGTGAGCTGAATGTCGATGAAGCAAGGATCAGCCTCCAGAGGAGGAGTGTTACTGAGCCTCAACAGTACAGGGGAGAGAACAGTTCTTGTAGCATGGGTCTATAAGTAAGAGGTGATTATATCTTTAACAGGTGCTTTACAAAAGGCCCTAGTGAAGAACAACAGATACATTTGCAGTCTAAATGGACAGTGATATCATATTGGTTGTGGTGGATTTCTTTTCCTTTGTTTTTTTTCCCCCTGTAAGGTTCTGTATTAATGAGCAGAAGGGTGTGACTTTACAAAACAAGACAAAACCCACTGTTGTTCACCAGCATTAGCAGTGAGTATGAACATTAAGGAATATTACTTAAAATTACTCCCAGAAATTCTGCCAGATTATATTAGCCAGATAGATAGAATTAGCAGTCATGATCATAAGCATTTTACTCAGAAATCATGTCAAACTAGTTAATAATAAAATTAAAAATCCTCACAAATATCCTGCTAGGTTAGCCTATGTTATCTAGCTAATTATCACTAGCAGTCAATATTATGAGCATTAAAATTCCTCCAAAGATATTCAGTCAATCCTATTTATTATTAGGAGTACAGATTAAAAAATCCTCCCCAAAATTTTTTCTGGTTAATCCTGCCAGAAAACACACTCTTGGGTCCTTGAGCAATGGCCTATAACAATAGCAATAGTATAGTAACAGTATTTAGCTACACTGTTGAATTGTATTATCCAGCTAGATGAAGCCAATGAAGAGAACACAGCAGTGGACTGATATGGGTGAACAGTGGAATATTGAACACAATTTAGGCAGCTGCATTCTGCATAACTTGCCAATAACTGCAAGGAGTTAAGGACATGTATAAGAAGACCAGCCAGAAGTGACACGAAGTAGTCAAATATCTAACCTCCTCTTTATCTCCAAGGTGCAAGAAAAGCTATGCTCATACTTGCATAGGAATCAAATTCATGAAATCTTTCAGCCAGGATTTAGGCCCTATCACAGTAGAAATAGCGCTGGTTAAAGTAGTAAATGACGTACTACTGGCCTCTGATGTTGAATTACATTTACATTCACACTGATGGGATTTGGCAGGCGCTTTTATCCAGAGTGTATTACGGAAGTGCTTTGAAGTCTCTATCAATAAATACATTCTGATACTGGTTCGCTAGGTCATGGACTAAGCATACCATCAGCCCAAAAACTCTGTTGGGGAGGTAATATGGTAAAAAGCACACAGAAAACACAAAGTGTTTTTTTTGTGCTAATTTAAGTACTTTAGGAAGAGGTAGGTCTTTAGTGACTCAGCTGTTTGGACATCTAGGGGCAGTTCATTCCACCACCCAGGTGCCAGAACAGAGAAGAGTCTTGATGCATGCCTTCCTTGTACCCTGAGTGATGGTGGGACCAGTCAAGCAGTAATGTGAATTAATATCTTGGGCACTGGTCTGCCCTCTTGTTTACGTTTCAGTTAAACTCTCCTCATAAGTATGGGCATCAAAATACAGACAAGTAGACAAGTCAACATTAGTCTGTTGTCTGCCATTTTGTGGCAAAAAGCATTAAGCTGCTAGCTGAAGAAGGAAGTGACAACTAGCTAGCTAGACTTAGAAACAGCAAATTTCTTTATACTTACAGTTTATTTACAATATTGACAAATGACATAGATAAAATAACCAGATATACTAGTGTGTAAAACTATTTTGGATTAGGCTACTCAACTACTCAACGATTCCGACTGGTGCCAATGTGTTTTAGTTTGAGATGTCAGTCATGTTCATTACCGTTTCAGTAATTTGGCAGTTGTTTATGAGGTTCTGCCCCTTTGAGAGATCCCCCAATCATCATAAGGAGAAGTAGCTCAAAATGACAGGTTAAAAGCCTGTTGTCCAGTAAATGTTAATCATTCATCCCATTAAAACATTAAAACAAGTGCACTTGAATCTGCCATAGACACCCAAAGACACATGGGTTTCTATGAGTGTTCATTAGAGCTGTTTCAGGGCCTCAAAGGAGATTTTGATCAGTTGATATGCTAAAATAATGAATTCTACCATAGACCCTTTGGTAAACAATTCATTGCCACGTTTTAATATAATTTTAGGGGAAATCAGGCTTCCTATGTAGATTTAAAGCAATCACCTATGGTCTAGAATAGAAAGTGTTGTTGGAGTTAAGGGAATGGATCTTTCCTGACTTAGATTTTATCTGAGTGTTATCAGTTTGTAAATGTTCATGGTGATTTCTGTATGCATAAAAAAGTGAGGTTTGGTGTTCTACAAGGCTCTGATCTAGGCCCACTCCTTTTCCCCTATGTATGCTACTTCTAGGTATGATTATTCATAAGCACACTGCTATGCTGATGACACAGTTTCAACAAAGCCAGGTGATACTAGCTTAATAAAGTTGAGGAATGTGTAAAGAGCCTTACACAATGCTTAATTACCCCCTGCTGCTGAATTCTGAGAAGACAGAAGTTCTTGTACTAAGGACACAGGCAGCAAGTAGTAAGTTTTCTGGTTATATAACATCCCTTGATGGCTTTTCAGTTGCACAATGCAGCAGTGAATAGGCGGTTATTGACTCCAGTCTCTCATTTGAAGCTCATGTAGATAATATTACATCAATACCAACCTCAGAAGCAATACTGTTACATGATACATGTTACCTCTAGGTTGGACTTTGTAATGCCTTTCTATCTGGATATTCCAGTAAGTCCAGAACACACCAGCCAGAGTCCTTACCAGAAGCAGAAAGTGTGACAACAATACTGTAATGATTTACAATCCAATGAACTGGTGTCACCCTAAAGAGGTCAGGTTCCCTTTTGAGTCTGGTTTCTCTCAATGTTTCTTCCTGTATACATCTCAGGGAGTTTTTTCCTCACCACTGTCACCTCTGGCTTGTTCATTAGGGATCTAACTCTTCATCTCAAAATTCTGTAAAGCCAATTTGTGACAATGTCTATTGTTAAAAGCGCTATACAAATAAAATTAAAGTGAACTGAATTGAAGTAGTTGAGAGTGGCACCAGACTTTCACAAAATACAATAAACTACTTATTGAATACCATGCCGGGATTTGAATCAGTGTCTCAATAGTCAAATTTTTATCAGTGGAGGTCACTTGATGGGGAAGTGAAAGAAAGAAAGAAAGAAAGAAAGAAAGAATGCAGGCATTAAAATAGTCAAAACTTTGAAGGCACTAGTTGGCTGCTTCTAAATGAAAACTGCTTATTTGGGATTTTTTTTTTTTATTTCAAGTAAAAGTTTATATTTTTATACAAGGTCACTGTTTATAAGCCTTTATCAAAATGTCTTGCTAGAGTATGATTACTGGCTTTGGACTTTTTAATTGTGCTCATTATTTTATACAAAAGACCAGAAGGAGGCAAAATCATAATTGTCCTAAATTATAGCTCCTTGCCCATTTACATGCAATGGCACAGAGTCTTACCTCCTCATGTTCTTCTTTCAGCCTGCACACAAAAGGCTACACTGTTAGTTCATTCTTTTCTACTGCAATGTATTCAAAATAGGCTACTTAAAGTGGAAAAGTGGCTTACACAATGGGAATGATTAAGGCAGTAATATTGTGCTAATTGTACAAGAAGACTATTACTCTGTGTGAGGCTTGTTGGGTGGAAAATTTTAGACTTTGTTTTGATATGGTTTCCTAGTCCTTTGTCAGAAAGGCTGGTCCAACTAGTATGTACACTGCTAATGTATAAAATGATGTGTAATCAATTTTAGAAATGACATTACATCTACATGTAGAAACATACAGAACTGAATGTAGTCTTGCTGCTAATTGAACTGGGAGTGTATGTATTTTGCAACTGTATGGTTCAGTCATCAGTTAAAATAGATATGACTACAGTCTGTCGTACAAGAGTGATTCAGTGATTCTGGTGCCATTTCACCCTTGTAACTCAGGGAACAATCTCATTTTTTTGACAAAGAAACAAACTGATGGAAAAAATTGCACCAAGCATGTTCACAGCACAGCTGACTTACATTTAGTGACACCCACAAATAGCGCTTACCATTGTCAAGTCCAAGACCAGGACTAGCTGAGATTGTTTCAAGACCAAGTACTAAGATGTGTCAAGGGCAAGTCAAGGTTGGGTCCAAATGAAAGCAAGTCAAGATCAAGACCAAAAACTATCGAATTGTTTTCAAGGCAAAGCCTTTCCTTTAGAACCATACTTGATAATAGATTTAGGCATATAATGGGTTTCCCACTGGAAGACAACAGAAACTCTGGGTTTGAGACCAAGAACATATTTAGCGACCAGTGCCCAAGACTGAGACAAATCCAAAAACAAATGACAACCTACAAAACTCCATAAAATGCAAAGCTCACAGAAAGCTGAAAACAACAGAGTGTGATAAATCTTCCAGCAATGCAGCTCAACTACTGCAGCGTGCTGGCTACCATAGACAAAAACTAACTATTCCACCCTTTATAGGGCACCATTACTTTTGTCCTAGTCAAGTGGCTAGTCTTATTTGTCTTAATTTTTGGGTTTGTTTTGGATTACTTTTTTTCCCACCACTAATAGGCTGAATATCACTATTGTTGATTAAAATGGTGTATGTAATTGGAATAAATAAGCGATTTATACTTAATAGCGTAATCTGTATATAAAATCACAGTAACTCATTAACAATTATGCGATTTGAAGCCAATCAATCGAGGTTTGCCTTAGCGAGTCCTTATACGTAAATTTTTACAAACTCCGGAGCTCTCATAGGATATGAACATTTTTCTAAACTACCACATTTCTGGTGTAAATGCACCTGAGAACAATTTACAAATAAATTAGTTCGTATCCAGGCCTAATGGCTGCCTTCTGCTTTTGATTGAGGAACAGGGATTTTTTTTTCTGAATTAGAATTCAGCAAATTAAAAAAAAGTGGTTAACTCTCATTAATGCTAATGGCACAGCATCATTTAGGGCCTTCTAATGATTTACTTAAAATTTAGATTTTCAAATTAATCATGTATTTTCACTCTGTATTTTGGGTAACAGTGTTGTACTTTCAAAGTCACCTTGTCTGTCAATATCACAATATCACTGAAAATAAAGAAAAAAGAATGAGAACTTTTGTTCCTCTTGGGATCTTCAGAAAATTCAGATGATGCAACCTTCTGTTGAACATGTGACTTTTGGACTAGGACAAATATTTCATAGGGGTGAAAGTGTTCAGGTAACAGGGTTGAGTGAAAGTTAAATGTAATAAAGTGTAGTTATTGTGGACTAAGACATGCGAAACTGCCTTTTTCGAATTTCTGTCAATTGTGTAGGTTTATTAATGTTTTAAATTATTTATCTGCAACATGCACATCATATTTAAAAATCTGTATCATTACTTTTCACCCTTAAAATACAATTATACTCCTTAAAGCTGCCTGGCTGCTGGACAAAAGCATAAACATAAGCAGCTACAATGTGACTTGAAGCCTTTTCATAAGGTTTTGTAATATAAAATGCAAATTAATGACTACCAGATATAGCCACATTCTTTCGCAAGAACTGATCTGCACTTGATTTCCCTGAACTAATACTGTGGTTAATAAATCACAGCAAGGAAAAAAGTTCTATGGAAAAAGAATCCCTTTGAAATGAGAAAACAGTATTACGTCATAAGTCAAACAGTAAATTCACAATAGGACGGCTCTCATTTCTCTGATATAAAGGCTGGAACGCTCTGAAGACCTTCACTACTCAGAATGAGAGCACTGGTTTTCCTCGCGTTCTCTCTGTATCAGTGTACTGTGGTACAGGGTGCAGATGTTGATTCTCCAGAGGTACACCTTGGCCCCGGAGACCATTCCTTCATCTCCAGGATTGTCAGTGAGCTCAGAGAAGTAAAATCCATTTTGAAAGACCAGAAAGCTCTTTTGGAAGAACTAAAGCAACAAGGGCAAACAAATGGTGAGTAGAAAAACATGAAGCAGATAGAAAGCAACTTTAAAAACTATACGTGAATTATAATAAGTAAGAATATAGTGATGAAATATCGATAATGAATCATGGGTATGATATTACAAAAGGAGAGAAAGAGTGAGAGAGAGAGAGAGGTTTCTTCTGGGGTTATTTTCTTTGGTACCCAACTTAAGGGCGAGATTAAAGGCAAGTTAAATTCTTTACTCAAGTAAAAGTGCAATTACTCCAAAATAAATTCTCTGATGTAAGCTGAAGTACATCACAAGCAGAAAATGCTCAAAAAAACTGTTGATTCCCTGAAAATCTATTTAAAATAGATGATGCTTATAAAAAAGGGTTTGTCATAGACTAAACTTCATTTTCTAGACTCACTCTTACTTAAAAAGAATAACATACAAAGAGGTTCTGGGCTTTTATTACAGATTTATTATATCAGCTAGGGTTTGATAACAAATATAGGTGTAATAGCTCTGGACAATCAGGAGTTCAGAGGTCAGTGTTATATATCACATTCCACTGTGAGTGTATGAGCAGCAAGAGGTTAAAGGTCAGTGATCACAGCCAGGTAGGAATGTGTAAACATATGTCTAGTAGGCTGAGACGCAATGCCTTATCTGGCTAAACAGTTACAGTGTACAATCTCGGCTATTTTGCAATTAACTTAACATTCATTAGCCAAGATTTGACTTTGAAAAATAGTCTCACTGGGTGATGTTTATTAATTTAATCAACTAATTTAAATTACTGTTTATTAAATGCAACAGAATATAGTCCAATTATATAATTGTTAAATTCAATTCAATTCAATTTTATTTGTATAGCACTTTTAACAAAAGGCATTGTCACAAAGCAGCTTTACAGAAATATATAAATTCCAGATATAAATTTTAAATGTATAAATTTGTCTCTAATGAGCAAGCCAGAGGCAACAGTGGTGAAGAAAAACTCCCTGAGACGACATGAGGAAGAACCAGACTCAAAACTGAACCCATCCTCATCACCGGATAGTGCAATTATAAATAATTCCCTTCTATAACTGTATACTATATAGTCCAAAAGTGCAATTATATAAACAGGAACTTGTGAGCTTATAAGCAAATTAGGAGTATGAGCATCCGAGCCATTTCTGAATTCATTATAGTTTTAACTTAAAATCTACTGTGTTGAAGTTATCAGCTGCTCAATGATGGAGACTTGAGTGCAAAATTGTTTTTAACAATTGCAGTTCTAAGGCTATCCAAGGAAGAATATATGGTATAAGTATAGACTATATACATTTAATTTTCTACATACGAATAACATTTAATTGAATTGAATGATAAACATGAAAATTGGACCAAAGAATAACTTGCAATGGAGTGGGTCATCAAGGGTCACAGATCACACCAACAGGTATCAACATTACTTCTACCATAACTAACCATCTCTCTGTCCTGCCTTGCATCTTTCCTGTTAAACCCACAATGACGTCACTCAGTTCTGAACAGTATCAGTCCTTCCAGTAAACTCTGTCCACTCTTTGCCATCTTGCTGACAATCTAGAAAAGATATTTTCAGTCATATAACCACAGATAGGAGCTACATGAATAGGGATAGGGCCATAAAGCTGAAAACAGATTTAAAATGGTGTTAATAATATGTGGTCTGTTTCTGCAAACCTAACATAGTAAAGTGCTCTATCTCTGTGAATGCATGAGTGTAAGAATCTGATAGGTGAGGAATTTTCTGCTAACATCTTAACCCACAAGGCGATTGGATCTTTCTTATGTAATAGATGCTGCCTCATACATATTTAGTATTTAATTAACTGGAGCTTAATCTGATGGGTCAGTTCAACTTTCTTAGGATGTTTCTGTCTTGTTATCTCACAGGAAACACATGCAGCACTGAAATTCGGTATGAGCTCAGTGAACTGAAATCCACAGTGGCAGACCAGAAGGTCAAGCTGGAGGCACTCCAGAAACAGCTAGCAGGTAAAGCACAGACGGGTCAGCTGTCATTTATTTCAGAAAAAATACATAAATAAATGCATGTGTGTATATATATATATATATATATATATATATATATATATATATATATATATATATATATATATATATATATATATATATGTGCAATTTACTTTATTTAAAGCTCTGCTTTGAAATATTATGATTTGCATCTTAATTTACTACTGATTTACTTGATTATCGAGGCACCGCAACATGGAGGTGCCCCTAAAAGGGGGTGCTGTTTTTTTTAATTATGGTGGAGTACACTCTAATTTATGTAATTGTGTGTCAGATACGAAGCTGTGAGACATGTCAAAGTGCTGTTCAAAATACAGTAAAATTCAACATTAAAGAGTGTGGAAGAGCATTGTTAAAAAAAACAACAACAACAAAAAGGCAGTTGGAGCTGGAGGTCTGTTTGGTGTATATACTATATGTGTGCACTAAAGTTAAGTCATAATTTCAATAAACTTTTCACTATTTGAGATACTAAAGCACGTTCAAAAGCCTTCAATCAAATTCCACTTTATTTTGTTTTCAAATGATGGAAATGGACTTACGCTAAAATTTAATATCTGCCCTTTGGTGGTATTAATTTTCACACACCAGCTCTGTTCCCGAAGTGACTTTTAAGCTGCAGTAATTCACAGCGCAAGTGCTAAATGCCGAAATTTGCATACATTTCACCCTGTATTGAGTATAAACATCCCAAATTACATATTACTACACAAACACCAACAAACAACATGGCCGGTTGAAAAATTAATGGAAAACCCAACATAAAATGTGTTAGTGTTGAGGGTGGACCACCACAGTTTTCCAAAACAGCCTCAATTCTCCTTGGCATCTATTCTACATATCTCTGAGACTGTACTGCAGAATTGAACACCATTCTTCCAAAAGAATGCATATGATTTACATCATTTTACAATGTTCAGTCCTGAACATTGTATTTATTTGAAGTGACGCATCACTCTACAAATGGAGACCAAGCACAATAAATAAATACTCCCGACAGCATGACAGAGCCATCCTTTAATCTTTCATCTGTCTGTATGTACAGTATAACTATGTGATAACATCATGTCACTGAATTGCATGAATTGCAATTTGCTAATGTGTTTGTCTGAATTGTTTTTTTTTTTTTTTCGACAGATAAACCTAATGTTGCATTCTCAGCTTCTCTCTTCGGCCACGGCGGTCAGACTGTGGGAGGATACTCAACTGAGGAAATCCTGAAGTTCCAGAAAGTTTTCACAAACATCGGGGGTGCCTACAGTCCCACGACTGGTACTATGCCTCTCTTAGATCATTCCATAAGTGAAAACAAGTTAGCCATAGCAGCTTTATCATATTCAGAGTCGCTGACGTGAGTCCAAATAATACGTCGATATTTCTGTAGGGAAAGTTCCTTGTATTCACAGTCGAGTTATGCACCTGCTTTAGTCAATTTTCTGAACCTTTGACATTGCTAGATTTTCAGTAGAAGCATCTAGAAGCAAGTAGATCTTAGGTAGAAGCACCAGAGATGGGATTTTACAATAGCATCTAGTCTACCGCCTTTAAACCAGAAAAAAAAAAAAAATCTGGGCTAGATAATTTGCACTGAAGAAGGAAATAGCTTTTTTCTTTGCTGTCAAATGTAAATGCAAGAGACATTTACTTAATTATTTAATAATAAAACACGAAAAACAGTAATATGATGATACATGAATGAGAAGGTGAAGGATAAGCTGACTGAGCACTCAGTTGCTACACTTACAGCTCACTTTAAATTAATTCATCATTTTATCCATACAAAGTTCAGTCCTTGAAATAAGCAGTGTCTCTGATTAAGATGCTTTCTTTCTGCAGGAAAGTTCACCGCTCCTGTGAAAGGTGTGTACTACTTTGGCTTCTCCGCTTTTGCAAACGGACAATATCGCATGGGCGTCCATCTGCGTAAAAACAGCGAGCAAGTAGTGGCTACCTACGATTACAACAGCAGCCATAAAGACGTGAACGGAGCGAACCGGGCCGTGCTTATGCTGGAAAAGGGCGATGAAGTGTACATTGGGCTTTGGAGCGGTCTGCACATTTTTGACAGTTACAACAGCGTCACCACCTTCACCGGGTTCCTGATTTTCCCTGTGTAATGAAAACGATTTGCCTATGTTCAGATTAAAGTTATATTAATGTTGAATGCAATGCAGAACATACGTCCTACACAGAGCTCAGCTCATTTTATCCTAATATTAAATAGAACCAGAAAAAAAGAGTGTGTTTGTGCAAATCAGCAGCTGAATAACACATAATTAACACATCAGGATGTGGACTATGTTTGTATCTCAAACTGTATCTCAACAATAAAAATACATAGCTTGTAAACTGTGTCTGGCTTTTATTTGAGCTTTAACTACAGTTTGATTTTATTTTGTAAATATTACATTTTAAACCCATTTCATTATTACTACTTTATCTTAATTACTTATTATATTTCACGGTTACCTTATATTACTGATTTTTATTTTTATTTATTATATTTATTTTCAGAATTTCTATTAAATTTTTATTTTCTCGATCTTCTTCTCCTTCTTCTTCTCTTATACTGTTATTTTATCAGTTTAACTTATTTGCCTTTTTTTCTTTGTAAAGCACTTTGACCTGCTTTTTAATGTAGGTTCTTTATAAACAGATATAGTATAGTTAATAAATAGAATAAATAATGAATAAATAATGAATAGGTTTATAATAATAAAAAAAACACAATTATTATAAAATTAATAATATCTATTATCTATATTTTATATGGCAAAAAAAAAATTATATGGCAAAAATTCATATAAAATAATTTGCACAACAGGTAGCATTGCCATCTCATGGCTCCAGGGTCCCGGGTCCGAACCTGACCAGAGTTTTACATGTCTGCATGTGGATTTCCTCTGGGTTTCCAGTCCAGTTTCCTCCCAAAAACATTCCACTATGTGGATGGACTGATCTACTTTCCCAGTAGGTGTGAATGTGTGTGTAAATGGTGCTCTGTGATGAACACTGCTTGTAATGAACATTAAAAAAATCCATGTACTGGCTCAACTTGTGAGTAATCTACTAGTAATGATTCAGGAGTAAATAGATTTCTATGCAATAAGGATAATGTGAAAGAAATCATTTATAATATACAGACTGATTATAATTATTATTATTAATAATAATCAGCAAGAAGCAAAATTACTAGCTATGTGTATTACAGTTGCTATTCATAGAAATGCCTTGAAAACAATTAATACATCATTTTAATCAGAGCACTAACTTCAATATTGGGCTGACTTCACTGTGGTTTCAGCAGAGCAATAATCAGGTTTAAAACCCATCTGATTCTCGGAGAGTTGATCTTGTGTACTCATGGACTCTGCAGTTTATTTGTGTTTGTAAATGAGTTTGTGTGTACATTCCCCCAGGCACAAATCTGCTCCTCTTCTGGGTTTGAAATCATCCTCATCAGTTTAGTGCTGCTAATCTCCCCAGGTTGAGGATGTAATTAAGCAGCAGTGTGCAGATGGCAGGCGACGAGAGAGAAATGGATAACTCGCATTTACTCAGCACAGTGCACACAGAAAGAGATCATTTTTACTTTTGACATTGTCTGGCGAGAGATCCAGACTGTCACACATTGTTCCTAGGAGCTCTGCGTATTAAAAATGGAGTATGTTATGCTATAAATTATCATTTAAAAATATGCCAAAAGAGCAGTTTTCTAAAAAAAAAAAAAAAAAAAAAAACAGCAGATGAGCCAATCGACATATGAATCTGGAATGATTGACAGGTGAGTAGGTGTTTTGAACTCTCTGATATTAATTGACACCCAGGAAGCCCCGCCCCCTTTCTCATCTCACATTAGTAGGCTAATAAATAAACTCTAGCAATGTATGTTTGACCTAGCTAAATTTAGGGTTGCACCAAAATTTAGGTCAGTGACATTTTTTAGGTGAAAATAATAATAATAATAACAATAATAATAATAAAAAATGGACAGTTCTGTTTTTTGGGCAAATGAGAAAAAAACCCTGAAAAGTTTGCCCAAAAAAAGAAAAGATTAATACATAAAAATACAACAAAATGCCATGTCTATAAATTTCATTCGGATTTGCCTCAATCAGTTTACTGAGGTTTATACATGACTGTTTTTATTTGTCAGCTATCAGTCGCATTATTACCGGAAACGTAGCTGATATATTGTGTGATGTATTCTATACAGAATATACATATGGACAGATAGCTAAGGATAAGACACAAAAAGCTTGAGTTTATCTTCAGACTGGAAGTTATTTGAAATTCATACGTGGTGAAAACACCATACAGAAGGCTACTGCTTTGCTCTGTTAACACCAACTTTGTTTTTCTTTCTTTTTTCTCTCCATTTTTCCCCCCTCACATGTACTTATTCCTGTTTGGCTGTCATTTTTTGTCTTTGTTTTGCTGAGGCACATAACATTTTTCTATTTTTTTCTCTTTTTTTAATTATAAAGATCATGCTATTCTGCTTTTCTTTATCATTTATTTTCCTTCGATCTCTTAGGAGTAGGTTTATTAGTCCAAGAAATGTACCTTTATATATTGCTAACCATCATTATTGCCTTTGGATTGTCTGCTGAACAAGACAAACAAACAAACAAACAAACAAACAAGACGTTGAACGCTTTAGAACCAGACTGAAGCACCCTACTATGGGTTGCATGATTTGACCACCATTTTATCTTGGAAATAAAATATGAATTTTTATACTCCAAAGTATTTGAGCCACTTAAAATAATTCTTTATTTGTATGATTCCTTTGGTCATCCACAATGGAACGAATATTGCATTTCTTTTCATGTTCAGTGTAGGAGTTTTTCATTTTGAAAACTACTCCTACAATTTATTTTCCTTTATTAGCAAACTGAGATTTGCTAATTATACTGTATATGATACAGTGAAAACTGCTGCTGTAATCATAAAGACTGTCCTGTGCTCATCCCATACTGAACATCCTGCTTATACTGAACATCCTTTCAACACACTCAGTACTGTGTGTCTTCACAGGAAACGGTGTAGAAAAGTAATGCTTTTTCCAGGGTCACCCAGAAGAGGATAGATTCCCTTCGGAATCTGGTTCCTCTGAAAGCTTCTTAATATTACTTAAAAATGAAGAAGTGATTGATAAGGTAGGAGTTTAAGCGGTTAGTGCAGCGAGATCATCCATATTCAACCATCTAATTACAGTCTAATCGTGATCCATTAGTTCAAGTTTCTTTAGTTCCAGTTTAATACACTTCATTCTCAAACATCAGCACTGCTGACTTTCATCTTCATCTTCAAAGCCTCTCCTCTGGCTTACACCAAATGCGGTTCTTTCACATTTTACACCAGCGGAAAAGTTTAATGCCCCTTCAGTGCCGTCTTAGAGGGAAATAACATTAACAATTTATTTTTTCCTTCATACAGTCAGAGGAAATTTAAAGGGGATTTAAATGAACACAATCATAAAAAAAACATAAGATTTAAAAACAGGGGAGGAGAAGAAAAAGTTATGATTATATTTTATTTTATTTCTTTTTTTTTTATTTTATGCAATCAGATTTGTGAGATTGTGAACATTATGTAGTATATCACCCATGTCCTTCCGTATATGCTTGAATGAGCAATGACTTTTTTGTCTGAATTTTTCAGAGAGTTAGAATTAGAATAGGAAGACTTTGTGTTAAATCCACTGATGCCAATCCAATCTTGCACAAAATTCATAGGAATTCCAACTACTGGGGGTGATTTCCTACAAATGAACCCCTAAAAGAAGATATGAAACTAACCCCATACCTTGCTCTAACCTTAACTGTATATTTTGTCATGATTTGGTTGTGGATTTAACCCTCGCGTTGTGTTTGAATCAGGCTTCCATCTTTGGTGTTTTAGGTCAGAATTGACTGGGCCCCTTAAAACTGCTTATAAAAAATATTTTATATAATAAATTATCACCTATTGCTGCATTACACCTCTTAAGCAACCCCATTCCTAGTCAATATCATGAGATTTACATTCTTTTTTGGAATTTATGGTGAATAAACCTCACTTACATTAAATTATACCACTAGTTTTTAAGTAAAGTAAGCACATTTTCTCTTTTATTAGGAGTACTCTAGACCAGAGACAAACCTCGTTGGATGATTATCAAAGACTGGTAGGCTAGACTGCCACAAATGTCACAATTTAGCCAAGATACTTGCTTTAAAAAACTGCACTTTTGACACCATGTTCCTTACACTGTTTATTCCATGTTCTAGTGTGTCTTGACATTCAAATTTGCCATGGAAAAGTTAAATCACATTTTAAAAGATAGAGCCAGTTATCTTGTTCCATACCCCAAATTTCCCACTTCCTGAATCTTTTTCATAAAATAAAAGATTAATCTGTGCCTGGTGTTTAAATTTATACTTCCCAAACTCTTGAACAGTAAAAAGGTGGATGTTTAAAACTCTGGAGCTCCTAAGGGACAGTGAGGCATCTCTCCCCCTTTTGAAAGGCAATAATTAGCCTATGGGACCTGAGAGAAAACAACAATTCAGGGTGCTGTGCTGCACTGCAACAATTGCTACATACTGTTTCAGGGTAGGAGACTGTTCGGAGATCCCTGAAGAAAGGTCAAGAGCCTAGGAACAGAGCAATGCACAGGTTGCAGAGAGTAAAGTAAACATCATTTGCAGAACAATTTCCACCTAAGGGCATACATGACCCAATTGCTAGGGGCTCTTTTGTTCAGAAATTTTCCTGGTTTGCTAGATCAGAGTCCTCAGCTGGTGGTTCATTTTGATGGGACAAGCCTGCAAATACAGATGACCTGGTTGGGGATGCTAAATCTCACCGTCCATCTGGGACAGCAGATCTGCTCTGAGTGAAAGCTGCCATGGTACTTAGAAGAAGAAGAAGACTTTATGGTCTCATATACACATACAGGACAGGGAAATACTATTTAGAATGTTCCAGATTGTTAGAAAACTTGGGTCAGAGCGCAGGGTCAGCCATGATACGGCGTTCCTGAAGCAGGCAGGGGTAAGGGACTTGCTCAAGGACCCAACACTGGAAGCTTAGCAGGGCTGCATCTTGAACTTAAGACCTTCTGATCAGTAGTCCAGAGCCTTAACCACAGAGCCAGTGAAAGTAGCAGTGGAAGGTGAGACCACAAGTAGGGCCTTGTTGCTGAATCCTGTACAGACTGAGAAGAATCAGTGCTAAAGTAAGAAAGGAATATAACATGTGGAGAGGCCAGTCGTGAACCAGAGTATCCTTTCCCAGAGGCATGTCCAGCTCTGCCAAGGAGAATCACCACTGGCACCACATTCCCTTGGACGTCTTGACAGTGCATCTGCCACACCACTAGTGGTTAGACCCACCTGAGGACAGCCTGTGCATAGCAAAGAGAGCCACTTGACCTTGGATCACCCTAATGGTTTATCTAACATTATCTGAGTGGACCAGAACACGGAGACATCTTAGAACTGGCAAGAAGGACATCAGAACTTCTCTTGATGTACATCCCTTACACTGGAGGCCACCTGCCCCTAGTACCCTTGTATCTCCGATGGCCTTTAACTCCCTGAGACTCGTTTGATGTTAACATCTGAAGTACAACTGAAAAACAATAGCAGATGCCAGGAACTGTAGAGCACACAAAGGATAAAAACAAAGGATAGAAACAAGGCAAGTGGATGCTAAGTTGCATTTTAAAATAACCCTTGTAATATCAGAATCAGATTAGAAATACAGTAAGAGGGTGCTATTTTCAGATTTGTAAGACAGAACACCTGTAGCTCTAATAGTCTCTTGCTGGTTGTCAAGAATTCCCCCTCTCAACATGTATCACAGTTACAGTGTGACAAACGCTGTCTTCTTCTCATGTGTTTTGTTTTTAGCTCTCCATGTACCTTTGTTACTGTTTTAGTTTTCTTCCTCTTCCTTGTTCATTGGATTTCATGTGTTCTTCCTATTATCTATGACTCCTGTGTCTTGTTTAGACTTTGAATCATACTGTGTATATATTTCTGGTTTTTGTTCTTGGTCATGGCGTGTTCTTGCTTCTCACCTTCTGAGTTCTTTTATATTTGTTATCACTAGGATAAAATTTCTTGCAAATATCAGTTTAATATTTAAAAGTTTCTGGCATTTGTATCCTATGACTCTAAGGGTTGGAATATTTTTTGCTTAGATCTATTCAATGTGGCGGATGCATGAGTGACTGACCCCAGACCAGTCTCTAACATGTATCATGGCGTCCTATGCTTCCTTGTTTTGAGCTATCACACTGATAAGTGGATAGCACCATACCTTAAAACAACATGGCCTGTGAGGCCAGGAAAAAGGGAATGATTGCAATATGGCAGTGTTTATTGTCACCTGGTAATCTTGTTGGACCCGTTGTGTTATACAACGCCTGTGGCAGTTAGGAAGGATGAAATAGAAAACTATTTTTCTGAGATTTTTTTCTTTCAGAGGGACCTTACTGTTCCCTCATACCAATCCAATTTCACATGAACTCAATATAAATGCAAACTAGAGCAATTTCATTAGATTTTCTACAAATGAAGCCATGGAAATCTATAAAGCTAACCCCACCCCTTGCTCTATCATCACTAGATTTTTTTCATAGAGTTTTTTTTTTTTTTTCGTCCTAGATTTTCATCAACTTCAAAGTTGGAACAATTGTTACCTTTTATGTGACAGTTAAACCACATTTCAAAAGACAAAACACAAGCTTGCACGTACATGTCAAATGAGTAGATCCCAGGACTCTGGTTAAGGGTCTTTGATTTATATTTTCT
Source organism: Pangasianodon gigas (assembly GCA_022758105.1). Lineage (NCBI taxonomy): Eukaryota > Metazoa > Chordata > Actinopteri > Siluriformes > Pangasiidae > Pangasianodon > Pangasianodon gigas. Next base: position 28,590,786 of record CM040458.1, on the reverse strand, counting down.
GTCAAAACCGGGATGATCTGAGTGGTAGTCTGAGGTTTAATGTATACTTCAC
>CM040458.1:28573140-28584175 GCA_022758105.1 Pangasianodon gigas | reverse complement strand
AGAAGAGTCAAAGAAACAGCATGGTATTCATGGACAAACTAATCTAGGTCTTAACACAGAACAGGTGGATACAAATGTGTAGAAAAAACAAAGACAGGACAGGAGTGGAGATAGGATTAGAATAGAAACAAAAGCACATGTTCTAACAAACAAAGACCACATGGAGTGAACTCAAAACAATGGGGGAATTTGTGACAGTATTTCTCGCTTGCTGCCCAACTTGTGGTCTGATTACTCAAGAAGTAAAAAAAAAAAAAAAGGGCTTGACATCACTCAGTGATTTTGCTTGCTGGACTGTGTGAATGTGTGTCCCATTATTTTCTGAGAGTAAGTTATTATTCAGTTTAATGCCTGTCAGTATATCCCCTGCAATACCTTGTAGTGTTTATCGAGAGCAAAAAAGAATCAGGGCAGAAAGAACCTGGTAACCTGGCTACTCCAAAAAATAGCAAATTGTCATTAATTTATGAATCAATGTTCACCGAAGAATTTGTAACATGCAGACTGACATGGCAAGGAAATAAATCATGCTTAATTTGTGAGCTATTGGATGTTTGTTAGATTTAGTAAACCCTGGACTAAAGTAAAGATTCTCACTCCTCTCAATGATCACAGGGATGATCAAATACAAATTAGAGAACAGAAATAAATCAGGTGTGGATGTTGGTTAGCAAAGACATTACAGTGGCTATCCTGCAGGCATCTGAGCTTAAGAATCCTCTGTACCTGTTGGGGGAACCATCACACCTGTTGGATCTAAGTTTATGCATTTTTTGAAGAAAAAAAGAGTGTTGCATTAGTATACCTATGGCACTGGCACAGTGGAAGGTTAAGACACCAGGTGGATGCTCTCTTCATTTTAGACCACAGGATTTTAATAGGGTTCAAACCTGGACACTAAGATTTTAACCCACCACTTGATATGTCTCACAACCATCTCCTGTGTTGATTTGAATGTATGTTTCAGGTCATTGTCTTGTTCAGAGAGCCATCCATATCCAAGTCTGAACCTCCTGGCAGAGGCTGAAAAGGTATAGGCTAAAAGATCATTCATCCAATCATTTATTCTTTTTCCTAATGCTTTTATTTTACTGGTGGGGGTCACAGTGGCAACTGACTAAGAAAGTCAGTCCAGAGTTCTCTATCCTCAGCTACAGATTCCAGCTCCCCCTGGGAGATCCCCAGATGAGCCCAAGCCAACTATGAGATATAATCACTCCACCAGGTCCTGGGTCTGCTCCTAGGTCTCCATCCAGTGGGGGTGTAGTGCCTGGTGTATCTCTACAGGGAGCCAACCAGGGGGCATCCTTGTAAGGTGCCCATACCACCTCAACAAACTCCTCTGAATTTGGAGGAGCAACAGTTCTACTCTGAGGGTCAGAGTAAGCCCAACAACCCTGCAGAGGAACCTTTTCACAGTCAAGGGGCTGGTGTACTTTTGTGAACCTCAGGGCTATGTTACTGGCAATACTTCCAGTTGGGTCACCCTTGATGAACAGATCAGAGGGGAGAGGTCAGACAAAGTGTGATCCTTAAGACCCCCCATGAAAGGTATAAAAAAGACTAAGCATACCTTGCCTGGATAATGGGTACCACGTCCCACACCTAGAGCCAGGACTAGGGCTGGTGTCTGCAGCAGAGCATCTCGTGAAAGGAACAACCGTGTTACCAGGTCTATCTCAGCTCAAAATCGCAATGTGGAGCCATGTTGTTGGCTCACTTTATATAAGATGAAGGGTGGGGGTCAAGTGCAATGCCAATTGGGCAGCAGGCATGCGATGAACAGTCTTAGATGCACTAGACCCTTGCAGTGGAAACTGAAATATCATACTTAGTGATCAATTTTCCAAAGGGTCTTAAAACATCAACCGTATTTTACAGTGGGTTTAATAACTTTTCCTTGTTTCACAGTTCATTTTTTAAATGAACATGGTGGTGTTCATGGCCGAAAAGTTTGGTCTCATCTGACTACCACATAATTTCAACTGTAAATCCAATGGTGCTTGGCCAAGTTAGGTTCAGGTTCTTCATGTTTCTTCTTAAGAGCAATGCAGTTTTAGTGAACCCCAATCCACTTATGTGAGTATGTGAGCGACGTTCAGAGAGATACTCATCTCTTTTTCTCTCCAAAGTAACAGCAGCACCAATAGGGAGGAGGGGGTCTTGGGGAGCAGAGACTGCCGGAGGGCTGATACACACTTAGAAAGCACTGTGCAACAGGCTGTGCTGAGCAGATCCCAATTCTCTGATGTCGATTTCTACTTGATCAAATATAGCCGAGGTGGTACAGCAGTGCTGCAGTGTGGGAAAGTGGCTTTTCATATTACATCGGGGCATATAGTCTTGCAACACCCTTGATATTTTAGATTTTAGGCTTCAGAAGATGCCTCACTTTGTAATGAAAACACACCCCAAGAACAATAGCAGCAGATCTAATATGGGTTGACAATATGCCATGAGAAATGCAGCTGTAATAAAAAGCAGCAGTGGCTCAGCAGTTAGCTTTGTAAGTCTTACATTTGCAAGTCACTTTAGATAAAAGCACCTGCCAATTGAATAAATGTATATGTAGCAAAGAACATTTCTCAGTAGGACATTTGCGAAATAGTGCACTTTTTTTTCCTTCTTCTTTTTTGCACAGCACATTTTTCTCTCCTTATCTTAAAACAAACATTCAAAGAGTCCAGTCTTCTGAGATCACTTGGGGGGAAAAAAGAACATAAAGAGAAGAACTAGGTGGAAATGTGCTATGTGTGTCAAGGAAATAGTGAAGGCTGGCAGGTTCCTGAAAATTACAACCCTGAAAAATTGTTAATAATAATAATAATAATAGTAATAATAATAATAATAAATTACTTATTTGAAATATTTAAATAATATTGGAAAATAATCATGGATGATGAAGCAGAGTTACTGTTACCACACCAAAGTTGATTATTTTCCCATAACTGCACGTCCTAATGTGTTTTATTCCTCTCATATATGTTTCTTTGAATTTGTTGTTTGACTCAGTGCTAGTGAACTAATGTATACAAATCGAACAAAACAATAAAGAAATTGTGTTTTCTGGTAATGAATTGGAAAATATTATCATTAAATATCATTCTTACTGTGTGTGTGTGTGCATGCATGTCTGTACATAGAGAATCGATAAAAAAAGGAACAATATCCAGTTAGCTCATTGAAACCTTCATACAGTTCTTACACATAACATTGTTCATGTTCAAGGCCAAGAAGAGGTCAAACAGCTTGAGTGAAAGGACACAGGAAAAGGAAATAAATGGTGCTACAGTAGTGGATGTAGGACCTCGAGGACCCTTCAGTCTCCTTCTCTTTCTTTTTTTTTTAAACACCATAAATAACCAAAACACCATACTTAAAAAATAAGCAAGCCTTTTTTAACAATGAAGTGGAGAACAAAGACAGATGGAGGGAAGAAAAGCATGCATGATGATATTGAATGTTGTGACAGGGGGCAACATGACCTTCTCAATCAGAGACACTAGAAGGGTCTCTAATTGGAAAGCCCTGATTGCTGTGTAGCCACACTGCTCCAGTGGAGTGTTTTCAGTGAAAGAGACGCAAAGGAAGGACATAGCTGAGCATTTCATGCTTCATTTTACTCACAGCTTTTACATATTCTTTCATCTACCACAAACCCACTGAAAACAGTAATGATGGTGATGATACTCAGCTAATGCTCATGATCTGAATGCTCTCTAAGCATCTAAATTTATTATAGAGCTGAAAAATGTTGAAGACGGTAACATCTTTCAAAATGGAAACAGTATTTTCAACACGGTATCATGGCACACTATATGGCTAAAAGTTTGTACACACCTGACCATCACACCAATATGTGCTTGTTGAACATCCCAATCCAGATGTAGCCCTTCCTCTGCTGTTATAATAAGCTCCACTCTTCTGGGAAGGCTTTCCACTAGATGTTGGAGCGTGGCTGTGGGGATTTGTGTTCATTCAGCTACAAGAGCATTAGTGAGATCAGGTGCTGATGTTGGGTGAGGAGGTCTGGGGTGCAGTTTGTGTTCCAGTTCATCCCAAAGGTGTTCAGTGGGGTTGAGGTCAGGGCTCTGTGCAGGACACTCGAGTTCTTCCACTCCAACCTTAACACACCATGTCTTCATGGAGCTCGCTTTGTGCACAGGGGCATTGTCATGCTGGAACAGGTTTGGGTCTCTTAGCTCCAGTGAAGGGAAATTGTAATGCTACAGCATACAGAGACATTCTATACAATTGCCTTGTATACAATTGGAGAAGAACCACATATGTGTGTGATGATCAGATAGCCACAAACTTTTGGTCATATAGTGTATTTTCAACATGGTAAAATTTGTCAACATGGAATTTTCAACATGGTAACATGGTATTTTTCAAAATAGTAAAATTTTTCAACATGGTAACATTTTTCAACATGGTCCTTAGGTAAAATGTCACCTAAAATGCAATATCAGAGCTTTTTTTAATCCTATTCAATTATCCCAGGCTTTTTGCTGTCACATGTATTCAGTTCTCAGTGGATGCTCCTGATATGACTTTGTTTATTATAAAAAAAAAAAAGAGGGTTTATTCTGGGCAGGGTTTTTATTTATTTAATTTAATTTTATTTAATTTTATTATTATTTTTTTTTATGCTGTGAGGCCAGTGGTGTATTACTCTGATGCAATATGAAGGAAGTATAAAACCCACTGTCCTCTTCAGTGTTATTAATTAAAATCAGCATTCAGTAGATATGCATTAATTGTTTTACCACTGAGTGAATGATGTCCAACAACTCAAATAAACAAAAGCAAGGAATAGAGTTAGTTAAACAGGGCTCTGCTGTACACTGTGTAGTGTTAAGTAAGAGATAAACAACATGGAGGCATGGTGTTATAGAAGAATAAGCAACAACAGGGTGATGCAATGCAGCCTGATGTGAAGTAGAGTTACTGGTACTATCCAAAGATCCTTCTTGTTATACAACACCTAACACATTTTTATTAACCAAAGAACATGCTGTGCTTTTTATCCGATTATAATTACATCTAACATTCCTGTTATCACTTACCTGTTTGTCATAGTAGCTCCTGTATAAACCTCTGTTTCCTCATATCATCTTAGTATTTGGACAATGTATATTTAATACATGTTTAAAGGGAATCAGATGACTGTGTTGAACTAAAATTGTGGAATAAATCCACATCCATGTCATTTATAATTGCATTATAGTGTTATTTAGCTTTATTTTTTTTAACCACACTCACATGTGATCACAGCTTTCCCTCTTTGCAGGGTATTTAGTGCGTCAAATTCTATTAACTTTTGTTGCCTTTTAATACCTAATTCATATTTTCATTTTGTCCTGATGCTTATCTTTGCTTGAAATAATTTAATCATATCCAATTAGCAGGTACGATGAGGAGTGATGGTGAAACCTTTTTAAACATCTTAAAATGGAAGGAAATGATTGCCAAATCTGAGGTCAGGGTCAGTGCTGTCCTTGTCATCTGCTCTGAATGAGACAGAATGAAGTGCTTGATTGCTTTTTAGCACGATAAACATGAGCAGATCATTAATTCAGCTCAAACGGAACAGCATTGTTTTGGATACTCAAACGACATTAAAAGAATATTATGTGTTGGAGATGCAAAAAAATTATTCATTACAAATACAAAGGGTCTGAGAGAAGCATTTATGCTCCCAACCGGTGGGTCATTGAAAATTAAAGCCATAATGCAGTCGCATGGTTTATAACTTGGATCAAGTCCAGGTGACCAGAAGTCTAGCTTTAATGTAACTGAATGTGCTTTCAGCTCTGAAGGACTGAACTGTAACAGTTGCTCTCTCCATCATGAGGTGATATAGTGACTAGTGTATTGTAGGAAAAGTAACAGTTGGCGCTTTCCCTCAAGCATATTAATATTAACAGCTTGTGATTCCAAAAGCTGTAGTGTTTTCGAACCCACAGGCCATGCAGGACATAAGACATGCATAATAAATAGTGTAATTTTTATAGTGCTTAGGATATATGTAGGACACACACAAAGACAATAATAATAATAATAATAATAATAATAATAATGAGACATTGCCCATGTTATAAAGAGAATGGTTAACGGATAATGGATAATGTTAAAAGCCTTCCTATGCAAATGCATTATTAGATATACAAACACACACAAAAAAAAACCTCTGAAAGTCTGTCTAAAATATAGTAATGAATACATATTAAAGGAAACTGCTGGCTCTCCCCTCCAAGCATATAAATAATAATGTTTGGTTTAAACTCTACAAGTGGGAGCTGGAAGCGAATGTGTCAGAAAAATACATGGATTCATTTGGCACACAGATTCTTTGGCCAGTGACCCCATGTTAAGAACCCAGAATTCTCACAAAGGGGTCGAAGTATTACTCTTACTTTTATAATAGTATTATAAGGGGTCCAAGCATAATTCCCTGCTTTTAATAAAGTATTGAGTGGTCCAATTTAAAAAAGTATTGAGTGGCACAATTCCTACTTTCAAAATATTAATATGAGAGGTCCAAGCATATTTATAAATTTGAAAATATTATGAGTAGTCCAAGCACTATTTTTATTTTTAAAATAGCATTATCAGGGGTCCAAGCATAATTCCTACTTCTAAAATAATATTATAAGGAAGCATTTTTCCTACTTTCACAGTAGTGAAATTTATTTTTTTTAAATTTTAGTATTAAAAGGGGTCCTTGGCTGTACACAAGAACACGAATAGGGCATGTATCTGTTTATTTGTTAGTGAAGACGTAACAATTACAACAGTAGGCTTATTAGCAGGAAATAAAGAATTAGAGCAGTATACTTTAGTGTCTTTGAATCCACTTCCTCAAGCGAACGGGAAATAGGACAAATATGAGGGGGTATTTTTAAGGGGATCCGCATGAGGTCAGGATAAGAAGGTTAAAAAAAAAAAAAAAATTGGTATTTGTACTCACTAAAGAAACAAGCACACAGGAAGACTCCACTTGTTCTGATGGAAAGAACATTCTGATGGTCCAGGACATATGGAGAAAAGAAAAACATCCAGACATTATGTAGATGTCATGAGATGCGAACTGATGAATGGATATAGAATGAGCTGTTTATTAACAATCCAAATCCACAGACAAAGTCGGGTAGGAAATGACAGGCAAACAATAATCATAAAGAATACAACATTCTGATCATTCAGATGTGAAATTTGAATAGCTGCTGAATGTTGAATTTATGTTATTGTGCTTGTGCCAACTAGAGAGCTGTCTGTATCTAGTGCACTAAATATTATGTCTCCAGATGTTACTTTATATACTGCATGTTGACATTTACTGAAAATGATAATATGAGGTTTGGAGCGCTTCCCTCGTGTTTTTTTTTTTGTTGTGTTGTATGTTGATTGGCTGTCATGAGCTAGTCACAGAGAGTTATTCAAATGCATCTCGTGTGACACATTTATTTGTGCTGGATGTTAGATTTAGCCAAAGATTACTCATAATGAGTTATTCTAATGAGTCTCTCGCATGATGTAGATAAATTCAGTGATTTTGAACAGCTTCTATAAATAGTGATTCTTTTTTTCAGCACTGAACTGAAGAAACTGCACCAAGTACAGAACAACAACAATAGCTCATTTTCACAATATAGGCCATTCAAGATGTGGAAAAATTGGATAGGGCTGGCAGATGGAGTATTTAACATGTCGTTAAGGCTTCAAGTGCAATGGTGGCTCGGCTAAGGCTCTGAGATAACAATTAGACGTTTATGAGCTTAAATCCCAGGACTGGTAGAAAGCCTCTGTTTGACCCTTGAGCAAGACGACTAAACCTCTGTTGCTTAGACTGTGTCGTGTCCAACATGGAGTAAAAATGTGTGGCAAATAAATAGAAAATGCCTTGTTTAATCAGGATATTCAAACCAAATTCACAGAACTTCATAGATAGTCCTTGCTGTATGTTACACACTTGAGGCTGAATGTCTAAAACATTACAGGTTTTCTCTAATTTGTGATTCTGAGGCCCTGATTTACTAAGATCCAAAATTACACATGCTAATTTGCTTGTGCAAGGAGATGAAGAGATAAATCCCACTTTTCTGCCAAAGGTGGGCATGTTACAAAGAATAATTATGTAAATTACATCACATTCAAAGAACATGAGGTTAATACCTAATATAAAACTTTATATATACAGTAATATTTAGCCCTACATTATAGAAACTTTTTATACTGAGGCCTAATCTTGATAAACCCTCTCGTTATTAAAACGTAGTGAATGATATAATTTTGTCTATGACTGACAGAAATGGACTTCCCCAAATTAAAAAAAAAAAAAATCAGCAAATTTAATACCTGCTTTTCAGTTGTATTCATTTGTGCATACTATCGCTCTTTTCCAAGCCACTTTTAGGTTTAGTAAGTCTCATTGCAGGTGCTAAATTAATCTATTTTGCATCATATTTGCCTTTTGTACTTTTATTTGGTAAGAACATATATTCTTTAAGGCGAAGACGCCAAACCTGGACAGCCCATGTTCACGTGTTACTTTGCTCAAGGGAAACCAGCTTGCACATTTTGCATGTTTGGATGTGTTTTTACACTCACAAGTAGTTAATGAATCAGGATCTGAGACTTTCAAATCTACCCACAAGTCACAAGTCTTTTCTTAAGCAGCAGCAGATTGGTGTGAGCTCTTTAAACACCTCCTCTCTGGCACTACATTGACTTTTTATGTCAGCAATACTTCTCAGCAAATGTGTTTGTCTATATTAATTGCTGCTTAGCTGTGCATATCCTCAGCTCTATCACAAATTCATATGGATCAATAATTTCTGAAAGAAAGATGCTGATGAAGGTTTTTGATACCTGAAGCAATTAAGATTTAAACCTAACACACACATTATATATATATTATATAATGTGTGTATGTGTGTGTGTTAGATTTAAATCTTAACTGCTTCAGGCATACATCTGTGTGTGTGTGTGTGCTGGACAATGTTTGATTATGACTCAGTATAAAAAGTTTCTGTGATGTATGACTAAATATTACTGTGGCAAATATTACTTCCTCCCTGGAGGGGGAAGCACTGTTTACAGCAGCTATAAAGTAAGTTACGCAGATGTTCCACAGCAACAAATATAACTATAAATGGATAAAAACATTATTCATCATAAGAACAGCATTCTTTAAAAAAAATAAATAAATAACTTGTAATCATTGGCAAATTGCTGTGGCATAAGAGGAATAAAACACTTTCAGACATTGTGCTATAAAAAAAAAATCAACTTCAGGGTGGTAACAGTAACTCTGCTCCATCACACCATCTTGTTGTTGATTATCTTCCTATAAAAACATTAAACATTATTTATTACTTATTGCTCAATGCTGTTGTCATTGTTGTTATAAGTTTACTCCTATTATCAGTGTCATGATAGCGCCCAAATCAGCACTGAACTACATTACCCATCAGCCCCAGCATGTCACATGCCCATGTCACATGTCCCACTGATCACTCACACCTGTTCTGTGTTACCCCTAATAAGCACCCCTATTTATTTATTTATTATTTTTATTTTTCTCTTGTTTCCACTGTTCAAGTTTGTGTTTTTTTTCTCTCATAGTCTTGATTTATTTGTACTTTTCACCATAAATAATCTGCACTTGCATCCGCCTTCGTGTCCAATTCGTGACAAACAGTAAGCTATTTATTAATTCCTTTTTATTAGAGATTTGTTTATCTGATTAAACCATTATTCTCAGAAGAGGTCTGATTTCTCCTGTGATTTGAGGTAATTCTAATGCAATACTGCTGTAATTAGTCTTTCAAGTTGGCATTTGAAATGAATCGTGATTAAAATGTTATTAATGACAGTACTCTGGATCAAACGCAGCGTCACCTGTTATTTGGAAAACTGCTTTAATAAGCTGGTGAGGAAATAAGGCAAATAAACTCAGAAGGAACAATGACACTAAATCTCTACAAACAAACAAAAAACAACAACAACAACAAAAACATAATGATAACTTTGAATAAAATAATTTATATTGACTGTATAATTTATACTGATTATATTATAAGACAACTGAAGTTTTTATGTATTATTTACCCTGGAGAGACTACACCAAGAATACTGTTTATATCATAAACTGTGAAGGCAGCAAAATTAGGATATTTTAAATTTGTACTGGTTCGTGAATTTTATTCCCCAATATACATTGAATACATACAGTATATATTCAGTGTACATATACATATATATAGAGTATATAAATACATGCAGTATAATATATACAATATATAAAAACTATACTGTACTGAGCCACTGTCTCATATCATGTTGTCACTGAGCTGTGCTGTAGTTACAGATGGTAGAGCTTATACAATGCATAAGATGTGAATTGGGTGTCAACTAAGTGTAATAATGTAACATCTCACCCTGACACGCTTCCTCCAGACCACCAGAGGGCACCTTCCCCTGAAAACGCTTCTGTTGTTTTCTTGAGCACTTCCTGTTGAACTGCTATATAAAGCACATGAACTTGAACTTCTTTGCAAAGACCTTCAGTTTGTTTTTTTGTGTCTGACTGTGCCTTGCCCTGCCTCGCCTCATTTTGCCTTTTGCCTAGCCCTTTGTTTTTGTTGCTTATTCTGATATTTGGTATTTCTGACCCCGCCTTGTCTTGTGGCCATGTTTTTGACATTTGATTTGGATTAGTCTGCTTTTCATGTATTTTGGTAATGACTCAGACTGTTTTTTTGCATTGTTCTAATAATCCCCTGAATATGGATCTGTGTTCTGTCCCTCTGATGCCTACGTTACAAATAATCAATAGGTCACGGGACAAACACTATGTATGTTCTTCCTCATGATCCTATGATCATCAGGGCTGTACATGCACCACAAATGGATTCTGCAGTGTGAGAGTGTATAAAGGCCTGTTTTGTATTTCAAATTTCTATTGAAGTGCTGATTAGCTCTTTCCTAGTGACTCCATTTCCATTCGGTAGTTGCCCAATACCAGAAG
>CM040458.1:28496983-28551394 GCA_022758105.1 Pangasianodon gigas | reverse complement strand
GCTGTGCTGCCCAGCTGTGTGGGCTCGAGAGAAACTCACTCATTTAGGACCAAGCCAGAGCCATCGCATGAAATACTGCTTACTGTGGAGCTGCAATCATTTCCGCTGGGCAGGATCTGAGTGCTGAGTGGTTTTAAGATCTGCCGGAAAACAGGATTGAGGAGAAAAGGAAGAAGTTGGTTAAAAAATTGTCTAGAAATGTTATTTTTGCTCAGCATTTAGGCAGTTTGTTGTTAGTATAAACATGAGGTAAATGAATCAGTGTTTTAATTAATATACACATTTCATACATACAGTATATACAGCAGATTATGGACTTTGGACAGACTTACAAAGTGCTGACACTGGAGACTCCTTCCATTAATGTTAAATTGTGCACTGTATATAGATATATATACAGTAGGTTACGGGTTGCTGCTATTTTGTGTTTGTGTAGTTGTCCTGTACAGTACTTGTCCTGCACTGTCTCGTGTTGTCTGTTCTGCACTGTCTTGTTTTGCACTGTTTGCACTAGCTTGCACACGATGCACTTTATGTGGCTAGGACGACTTAGTCTAGTCCTCAGCTCTGTGTTTTGTAACTCTGTGTTGTGTGAGGTGACGATGTTGTTTTATGTAGCACCAAGGTTCTGGAGAAACATTGTCTCATTTCACTGTGTACTGCGTCAGCTATATATAGTTGAAATGACAATAAAAGCCTCTTGACTTGACTTGAAATAAATCACCTTACAGAAAATTTCACCATACCAACAATCACACCTTTTTTTTTAATTATATTTAAAAATATTTTTAAAATTAAATCTACTTTGTGCATGCACAAGAATTTAATCCCTTCAAGTAAACATTACTTCTTGACTGTGTTCTTGTTTTGTGAGTGCTTGAAAAAAATATAATATAAAAGATATATTTGGTAAACTTTACCCAGTAGGGTTTCTTGCAACATATTTGCAAGAAATAGTAAGTAAAGTAAGTAATTAAAGTAAAATAAAGTCATTTTTATTCATGAAGCACAGTTAAAACAACAAAAGTTGACCAAAGTGCTGTACATAGAATATGATATTAAAAAAAAGACACACAGAATATTAACAGTATGTTAAAAAAATAAACAAATAAAACTCTGATAGAATAGACAAACACAGCTTCAATTTGTTTTAGTCTTGATTTAAAAACTGTAAGAGAGGGAGCACATCTGATGTCCATTGGAAGGCTGTTCCACAACCTCGGCACAGCCACTGCAAAGCCACAGTCACCCTCAGCCTTCAGCCGAGATCATGGAACAGCCAAGAGCAACTGGTCTGAAGATCTCAGAGACCTGGGAGCAGAGTATTGACACAGTAGGTCCAAGATGTAAGAGCTAGACTGTTAAGAGCTTTTCACAGATGGTCCCACCATCTCTCAGGGTACAAGGAAGGCATGCATCGAGATTCTTCTCTGTTCTGGCACCAAGGTGGTGGAATGAACTTCCCCTGAGATGTCCGAACAGCTGAGTCACTGGCAGTCTTCAAACGACGTCTAAAGACTTACCTCTTCATAAAGTACTTAAGTTAGCACTTACAAAAAAAAAAAAAAAAAAAAAAAAAATTCCTCCCCAACAGAGTTTTGGACTGATGGTATTCCTAGTTTGTAACCTAGTGAGCCAATATCAGAATGTATTTTTGATAGACTTCAAAGCACTATTGTAAGTCGCTCTGGATAAGGGCGTCTGCCAAATGCCATAAATGTAAATGTAAAACAATCAGAAAATCTTTAAACTGGATCCTGTAACAGAAAGAGAGCCAGTGCAACGACATTACAACTAAGGTGATGTGGTCTCTTTCCTTGGTGACTGGGAGTAATCTCACAGCTGCATTTTGAACTAGCTGTAAATGATTGACAGAAGCATTGCTGATACTGAAACAGTGAATTACAGTAATCTACGTGAGATGAAATAAAAGCACGTATAGCATTTTCCAAATCCTGGGATGAGATGAAAGATTTAATTTTTGAAGTTGATAAAAAACTACTTTTGGGAATAAAGAGTGTTTGCAGATAGTGTCCAAGTGTCATGACACAGAAATGACTGGACAACGTACTGTACCTATTCATCTCAGTGTTTCCGAACTCACTGGATGACACCCTGAACAGTACAAAGAAAAAAAAAAGAAAAAAAAGATAAGCTTTGAAATTTCAAGTGGCACTTTGGGCTACATGAAAAACCTTGATGAGGTCATCATTAATTACAGTCATCACAGGCAAGATGTGGAAAAATAAATTACTGGGGTATTTTTGCACTCTGTTATTAACCTTATTTATCTATTTGAACAGAAGCAAAAGCCAGGCTAATTTCCCCTCTTCAATGTGCTCTTTCATTATCAGAGCTGCTAGAATTCTCTATTCTTTTGTATCAATGTCTCTTTGAGGCTTTCTTCTGGGACAAAGGCTGACTTAAAATTCATTTCATTATGAATGTGGATAAAACACACTGATTAAAGCCAGAAACTTGGATTAGACCAAATGAGTCTGTAGCATTAAATGAGGCTAGCCCTGCCGGATACGGCTAACTCCAGTGCCCTTGTCTAATTAGCTGATGAGGTGACATCGCAATTATTTATAACACCACTCTTGGCATTAGCCAGAAATCTGAATAGGAATGTAAGTCATTTGAAGTACTTTTTGCAATTAATATTTTTATTAAATATTTCCACTAATTAGTATTTACACACCACCAGTCCTCTCAAATCTAGATGATTCCTTAGAAAAAGCAGTAATTGTTGGAATAACTATTCATTTTAATAAACCACAAGGCCATCTGAGTGCAGCGATTATATCTATGTTAGACTCAGTCAGAATATAACAGGACCCAGTCATTATGGCAGACACACCCTTGATTTAATATTGAGATTTAGTGTAAATATAGCATTGTCTTTTACACCAGAATAATGCTTCAGTCAAATGCAAAGGGTGGAAGGATAAGTCTGGAGACAGGACCTTCACAGTAGATGAATTTTATTTGCAGAAGTTCTTCAGATGGGGAAATACAGGAGTGTATTCGAGTTCTGTTTCCGCCTTGTCATGCACCTTCCTTCCTCCCTTCCTGTCTAAATAAATGTGTGAAAGCCTACTCAATATATAGCAAGTTTTTAGATCATTTAGGCTATAACATGTTCAGTGAGGCTTAGCTCAAGGGTCTTCACATGGCTACGTGTACTACCTATCTCCTTATGGACATTCTATCCACTTATAAAACAGATTTTAATCATAAGAGAAAGTAAAGGTAAAAGAAAATCAAATAATTCCACTCTAGATAAAGCTAACAGTCTGAAATGATCTCAGATCACTACCTCAGTTAATCATAATATATGCACTTTACATTTCTACATCATCAAACATACAATCAGCAACTGAACCCAGCCTTTTTGAAAATCTCCCAGATTTACACTGCCTTGCATAAGTATTAACATCCCTTGAACTTTTCCACATATTGTAATGTTAAAACATTGAACTGAAACTGACTTAATTTTTAATATTTTTACGTGTTAATGCCTGACCCATCACAAATAATAATAACACTAAAATGCAAAATAATAGGATGTACTGGATCAAGTGCTATTTTATAAGCTGCTGAATAATGAGTGTAGAAGCCATTTTGTTTAATTAAACCAAATTTGCAGTGATTATTGTTTGGACTATTCATGACTAGGACTATTCATGCCGCAATATATTGGCAGTATATTAGACCCTATTAGATTTGCTACAATAGTCACCATCTTCATATATCATCGCATTAGTCTTTTTAATTTTTCATTTTTAAATAGTTTCTTTTTTTGTGTTACATTTATGACATTTGTATCTTCCACTCATGAAAACTCTAGCAAGCTTAGAGGTGTGAAATACACACAGGTTAATGTAATAATCTGAATGGAGAGCCCAGCAAATTGAATTAAGCATGTGCATAACCCAACTCTGAATATGCAGAACTTTCCATTTGTTTCTAACTTTTGAACTTTGAATATGATCCAAAATCAATATTTTGTTTATACAGTGCAAAACTAGTGTATGTCCATGTTGGTGATAATTTGGTTATAGTTTGGTGCTTTATTATAAATTCAATACAAAGATAAAATCACAGAGAAAAAAAAAGCCTTGAAGGGAACCTTCTCAGTGTTTAAAGTCCCGGTTTTGGTCCAGCGGGAAGAAAGGGAATAACTTGACATTTAGTCTAGCCCTAAATCTGCCTGTAGATCACACACATACTCTCTCTCTCTCTCTCTCTCTCTCTCTCTCTTTCACACACACATAAACACACACAACTGGAGCCAGAGAATGCTGGCACTGGCATTCAAAATTAGAAAAGAATAAAAAACTTTTAATGTGTGTACTCAGAGTAAACAGTATGAGTTTTGCCCCCAGCATTACATCTGCAGCCCACTGTGTGATGAATCTCCTGATGGGAGGGGCAGGTTGCTTCCTCTAAATATTTAAACACTGAAGACATGTCCAAAAGCAGTGTGTGTTTATAGTTCTACAAAATGGTGTGTTTGACTGGCAGATGCATGGCTGAGAGGCTCCATCACTCATAGAGTCGTCATCTAAAATGACATTTGGTAGAATATTTAGTATATACACCCCTTTTTAAATATATTTTTATATATTGTCAAATCTGTGTAGTATTTATACTGTACGCTAAGGTCCTGTATGTGATATTTTTAGGTATTCCTATCAAGTAACTAATGTTTTGACTGTATAATCTGCTCGTGTTGTGAACATTACAACTGCTACATTGCATTACAACAATTATAATACAGCGCTACCTCTGCTGCTATTCCTACCATGTTCCTAACACGATGGCTACCAAATGCACAGAACACGGCATTGCTGACCAGAGCTAAACCAAACAACTCTATTTTGTAATTTTAGTCTAAGCATCACTATACAAGACCATGCTGGTTTGAATTTGTTATAATTTTTTGGCTCAGTTATACATATAAAGTGTGTATAGTACATGGGACACCATGCTTTTTAAAGGTGTATTCATCACTACAGTCTGGGCTAGAAAGAAATCAGCCCCTTCTTCAGCCTTACTTCTTCATACCACACTTAGGTGGTGCTATTTTTTATTGGTTTCACAAAGGTTGAAAATTGTCTACTTTAAAACATTTCTAACAGCAAATTAGACAACATGGTTGACAAAGATTGTGTCATTTTTTATGCATTGTTTTCCTTTAAAGAGGGAGATGTCCCCGTACCCTGAATGTCTCGGATTGTCTTGAAGATATTCATTATGTTTTTGTTGGGACACCTCGAAAGTGATCAAAAATGACAGTAATAGCATTTCTCTATCAGTGTTCCCAAGTAGGTAGCCATATATAATGTAACCATGATAATGAGCATAAATAATCATTTTAGCAAGCCTTGCTGAAAAATCCAGCTTGGTCTGATTAGCTACCAGTTGCCTATACACAGGCCGAGTTGGTGAAACTGGTAGACTGTTGTTGACAGATACGTTTCTGAATTAGCGCTACTAATGCTACATTGTAGACTTTTAAAAAATAACACAAAAGTAAGCCAATTTGAAAATCTCAAACATTTATTGATCACTTTAGTCATAGCACCTGCCTGCATCACATAATTATGGCAGTTTTATCTGGTAGCTTTTCTCTTTTCCAAATATATTTACTAACACCCTGAGAAAAATAACTTCATATCAAGACTTTTCTCTGCAACTATTCACCGTAAAGCCTGAAAACAGCACCAGATTGCTCCAAAAGGCAACGGAGCGCACCAATTTCACATCCGTTTGTAGTCTAAAGTAGTGTGACATTTATTCTGGCAGATCTTAGAGACACACAGTCTCTCACACTCTCAGCATTTTCTCTCCAAAGCTCAGAGCTGGAAGCCTGGGACTAACATCAAAGAGCTGCCTCACACACACACACACACACAAGCACACACACACAGACGTACACACACAAATGAAAGGTGACCATGTAAGGTCAAATATTTTTTTTTTCTAAGCAGTCATAACAAAAGAAGAAGGCAAAAAAAGCAGAAATAAGTTTCTCTATTAAAAGTCTACATTTTTACTTCTAAAAACAATGCAGAGCCTCTGAACCTGCACTAATGAGCATCAGACCAATTTTTGTGCATCAGACACTTCAAACTTTTAATGAAAGCAGACCAGACGGCTTTGATTTACTTTTGCTACATGGAAGAATGGACATGTGGATAAACAAGCGAACAAAGCAAGTCATCAAAAGCCACAAAACTGAGACCAAGCCATTAGACCAATGTGTTTGCATGGAAACGTCTCGGATACAGTGTCAACATTTAATATTCCAAAGCTGAATATAACGCAGGAAGATTCATTTCCTGAATAAAAGATGCTGTGATCAAGGCTTTGGACTCATGAAGGTCAGGCAGTTCAAAAAAAAAAAAAAAAATTGCATGAATTATGCACACCTTGCTATCAGAGAGGATTTACAGGACTTATCAGGAATCCAAAATAGCAGCACATTCTCACTCTGAGTCAAAATATGCTTAAAAATATCAAAGATATGTCTTCCAGCTATGAGATAACCTAACTGATACTTCATATCTACACCTAGGAATCACTGCAAATGGACAGTTAGTTGGTTAATGCTTTAAACAATAATCACATTGATATATTGCACTATAAAAAGCCAGGTATGAACATTTACGGTTACCCTTGAAACTCAGAAATAGTCAGGCACAGCTGCTACACTGATTAGAATTTATTATAAACTACGTCAGACATTAACCTTGTTAAGTCAATTGGCTCGACATTATTGTTCAGTATCATCATCATCATACCTTCATAATCATCACTCAGTCCACAGCAGCCTGATTAGTTATTTATTTATTTATTTTTTTTTTCTTTTTGCATATTTTGCTGTATATGATGTTCAAAAGCTTAAAAACGGAGGATGGGCCGGTCTGTCTGCGCAGAGCCGTAAGCCTTAAAGAAATGCCTCAGCTGATGGAAGAGTTAGCGCTTGATTATTATCATTATTATTATTATTATTATTATTATTATTATTGTCACAGAAATGAGTCAAAATAACCTCCACTTCTGTTTTTTTAGTCTTTACCCTGATCTTTCATTTCATGCTCCCTGCTGTCTGTGTGCTTTACCTTTTATGGTGTTTTGTGGGCGTCACTATATGCAAATGAGCTGTGTCAGGAACACATGCGATCAACATACACACGCATGTATGAAGAAAATCAAAGTTTCCGAAACTTTTGTAAATCCGCTGGAAAATATTTGTTCAGTTTGACTTACGCAAATATTTACGCACAATTTTACTAAAAAGATTGATAAATGAGGCCCACTGTCTTTTGACTTCCATAAAATATTCATAAATATAAACAAAGATACAGTATGTTTACAAAAAATTTGAATTGATAGGGAAAATTATTCAGACATTATATTAAAATATATACAGTATATATGTAAAGGTTATATAAAAAATCAATCATGTTGTAGATATTCATTCAAAAAAAAAAATAAATTAATTAATAAAAAATAAAGTTCTCATGCATATTGCACCAAAAGTTCTCATGCACCTGGAGTCATTATAATCATATTCTGGACATGATCAGGTCTAGAATTCAGGAAAAAAAAAAGGCCAGATGGCTAGATTTTGCTGGTTTTGCAGCTCATGCTGGAACTGCTGTGCTGAGAGATGTGTGTGTATGGGAGAGGAGCCAGCAGCATGGAGGGATTTCTACATGAAAGTACGTCTTTCTCATTGTAGCAATGTTTTTCTTCCATTTCTTCAGCAATTTTTTGAACATTATTTGGTTTTGGTAGCAATTAATTTCTCTAAAAATAAAATAAATCATGAATTTCCCCATCCTTCCACGTAATATAGTCACTGCAGTGAGTTTTTTCACACATTGCCTGGGTGATGACTGTGATATGCTCATGCTTGATGGAAAAAAAAGATACATGAATTCTGATCTATGCGTTCTCATTCATGTCACATAGCTACATATTGTATTGTATATCTATCTGATTTAGGGCCGCATATGAAAGTGGCTTAGGTCTGATTTGAAAATATCACATTTTTGTGTCCACACAGTCATGAAAAATGTGTTTTTTGTATGTCACAGTAAGGCAGAAAATCAGATTTGTGTCACCTGGTAATGTGAACATCGCAGGGGACACTCACCTTCTCACTCACTCTCTTTCTTCCTCCAGTGTGAGCTGACAGCAGTAGCCGTGTTGAAGTAAGAGCCAGCGACAGAAACAAATGCATTTAAGAGCTGAATGATGCCACTGAAGTGCCACATCACACAGAGACACTTGGACTGTTACACCGAGACAAACGCTGAGCGTTGAAAAGTAATTCGGAGATAAATCCAGCGTGTCAGTACAATCCAGCACAAAGACGAGAATAACACAGCAGGAAATAAGATTAACTTCAATATAATACACATAAAAATGAGAGGAGTCTGAGATACAAAGCTGCCAAGGACGAGCCAAAGACAAACACAGCTAACAGCAAAAATGCTGCTGTAAATAATGTGCTTTAAATCAATTCCTTTTATGAGTGCAAATATATTTGTATAGTTGTAAATATTACATGATTCAGACATTTTATTAAATCAACTACAGTTTCATTCCTGTGTAGGATGTACAGAGCAATCTGAAAATATATTCGGCTTTTTTTTGTTTGTATTTATTTGTGAGTGGTGCAGTGGATAGTGTTCCTGCCTCACAGAGTTCCCAGCTTGTGTTACTGTCGCTATGGGTTTCCTCTGGGTTCTCCAGTTTCCTCCCACCATCCAGAAACATGACAGTAGGTGGATTGGCCAAGCTAAACTGCCCCTAGATGTGATTATATGTGAGTGTGTGTGTGTGTGTGTGTTTGCTCTCACATCCCATCCAGGGTGCATTCCTGTTTCACGCTCAGTGTTCATGGGATTGACTCGGATAAAGCAGTTGCTGAAGATGAATGAATGTATTTATATGTGTGTTTGTGTGTGTTTGTGTGTGTGTGTGTGCGCATGAATGCTCATGTTCTTTAATTAAATGTAAATATCAGTGCATAGAGATCAGGCATTTTTCCCTCACGATGAAGATTTCGCAAAGGAAAATTTTTCCTGAGTCATTCAGCTACTGCTCTTTACCAAAAGTTTTTTTTTTGTGTGTGTGTGTGTGTGTGTAAATAAGTCTACTGTAGTTAAAAATAACTACAGACCATTGAAAGGATGGTATATCAGAAAACCTGTGCCATTAAAAATGTGTTAAATTCCACAAACCTAGATAGATCCTTCAGTAAGAACATGCTCCCCAAATTTCAAAATGAACACAGAAAAAGTTTCAGGAGACAAAATTTGTTTTTTAATGACCAACTCAGTCTCTAGATTGTGAAGCTTATTGAAAACAAGTTGTATAAGATGTTTAGCAAGTAGGAAAATTCAAAGAACATTTACTCATGTCTCAGTGCTTTTCTTCTCTAGTCAAATATTAATAGCCGGGGTGCCAATAATTTTGAAAATGGTGCCCTCATATGTTTTAGCTCAGAACATCACTCACTGTAAGCAGCAATCATTTGACAATATATATTTTTCAGGTAGGGCAGCAATAATTCTGGAGTGGAGTAGATGTATGTAGATTTCACTGTGTATGTGTGGTGCTGTTATAGGAAATTAATCAGTGATGTGTTGGTGCAGTAAAGCGGCATTACTGTTACGTCCCTGGGGTTTTTTTTTTCTTTTCCAATAACAGCATGTCATGATTTACCAATGCTGACAATTTTGTATTTATGAAAGAATGACATGTCCTACATTTTATCCATTTATAGCTGCGTACAAAGGTGCAGCTTGACATGTTACCAACAAACCCTAAAGTGTAAACTCCTCTGTCCTGAAGATGTCGGAAAACTTAAATTGATAGCTTTTACGTCTGACACTGGAGACTCCTTCCATAAATGTTAATAAATATAATATAAATATAATATAAAATAAATATAATAAATATTTCCTTACAGAAAGCTTCACCATATCCATGATATCCTTATTAATATCCATATCCTTGTTAAATAACATTCTTTTATTTGCGTTAGTATTAGTTTAGTCTCAGATTATGTGGAGTGTCCACCTGTGAATGAGCTGTTACTATAGAAACGATTATGTTTTAGAACGAGCGCATTAATACGAGCCTGTGATTGGCAGCAGCGCTACTGTCAGAGCTGCTGTTATAGAAAATTAAACACCACCAATTGTGATTGACCAATCACAATCCAGAATTCAACAGCCCTGTAAAACTTCGAAGTAGATCATATTATAGCTTTCATGGCCTTGCCAAAGTTCCTGATGTTTTGACGCTTAAGATCTATTATAAACAATAAATGAACAGAGTTCAGACTCATATATAAATGAAACTATTGTGATCTGAACTTCACTAATGTCTTTTAGTTAATATGTGCAGGTACATTGCGTTTCCATAGTGCCCTAAGTGCTCCCTTCTTCCCTAAATACAATCCACTGCTCTGCTACTTGAGCTTGTTAGCATCTGTTCTGCTGGATTACTCAACAAATTAAGCACATCCACTTCACATTACTGGCTTGTTTGAGATTTGAAAACTATTTTACGGGTGGATATGGGCATTTGTGTTTCATAAAACTTCATACTGCACTAAGTATGTCAATGACTAGTAGATATTTACCAAATATTTTTTTAATTTGTAATTTTCAAATCAAATGCTTTTATGTTGCATCATATTACTATGAGGGAAAAAAAACACTATTTCCTTCTTCAGTCCATATTTTCTATCCCATATTTTTTGGGCTATGTGTACACTGTATGTGAGGTCGTCACCTGAAATTGAATCGGTCCCATTCATTTCCACCAGGGAAGAGCAAAAAGAAAAAAAAAAAGTGTGGGGGATTGTGGGATAGTGATTGATGATGAGTTGATTTTAACTTTACACAAATTACAAGCAGCAATAGTTTAGGGGGAAGTGGTAGCTCAGTGGTTAAGATGTTGGACTTCTGATCAGAAGGTTGAGAGTTCAAATCCCAGCACCACCACCAAGCTGCTACTGCTGGGCCCTCGAGCAAGGCCCTTAACCCTCAGCTGCTCAGTTGTATAAATGAGATAATTGTAAGTCACTCTGGATAAGGGCGTCTGCCAAATGCCATAAATGTAAATGTAGTGTAGCATTGACCAATCAGACAAAAGACGTCTAACCCAAATTGTGTTCGAAAATGACATGGACAAAAAAAATTATAACCGCAGCATCTTGGTTATTCCAAACTCTGAGACCCAAAACCTAGCATATAAAAAGACAGAAATGGAAGAAATAGTGCATGGCAGGACGTCTTCTTTGGTGTTCCTGGTGAGTAGAAAGCCAGTACTGAATCACAATTATAATAATTTCTCTAATACATTTTGCAGCTAATGTTGAGCATTTCATCTATGTATTTATAAATGAGTACTTTTTTTTTAAATTAAAATGCACAATTGAGTAGGAGTGTGTGTGTCATTAGATTGTGTGTGTCATTAGATGCTTCTGTAAATAGACAACAAATAAAGGAATATTTTAGTCTATCATTCTTCACAAAAATATTTATCTCAGAATTCCTTTGTAGAACTAAAGTTAAGGCTACATAATTTATTTGAAATCCATAATTTCATGATTGACAGGTTAATTCACATATGCATTGTAGAGAGACACACCCCTCAAGAGAAGATTGGAGTGGAGAGAAATATTCGTACCACATGCAGTGGATATTTACTGTTAAAGTTAATTGCTTGTGATTAAAGGCGGCGGTCTAGACGCCATTGAAAACGCCATCTCTGACACTTCTACTGAAGAAACTCTGACAACCTCGGACCCTTTATTCTTATCTTCGACTCTGACTCCATATTAGATTATGGATAGATGAGATGAGGGTGTGTGGGGTGAGGAGGTATTGACTAGTTTTAGGGAGAACATTTGAGTCGTCTTCCTCCTAGAGATCCCCGTTTCATCTGAAGGTGGAATATAAACATCTGTTCAGAGTGTGAAACTTTACCATATGAGCAGCCATGTGAGGTTCTACCACAGAAGGCACAGCAGATGTTACTTTTCATTTCTTAGAAAAATTGCATGTAGTGGGAAATGAGTAGATAGATAAGATCAGTAACACTTACGATGAATATCGTGTCGTTAATGTATTAAAATGTTTATAACATTTGGCATATTGCATACATAATACATTATAACGCCTGTAGACAAGAATATTTCATAATATATTGTACTGTAAATGAGTTTATAACATTATATAGCATACATAATACATTATAATGCCTAATACAAGCTGGTATTATTGTTCACAGTGTATTGTAGTGTAAATGAGTTTATATGATTTGGCAGCATACATAATACATTATAATGCCTAATACGTAATACAAGTTGATATGACTGTACATAAACTGTTATGTCACATGCATAACACTTTACAAAACATGAGTTTATTACTTCAAAGTGTTAGGTTATATAGTGCATCATGCAATCTGTTTATAAAAATGTCTCTTTACTGCATTATAACACAGGCTCTGCGTTATAAATTGTGGAACAGTCACTATAATGCATTACAATGTTACTATCTACAACATTGTTATAAACAGATATTATAATGCGTTATGCAACCTGACATTATGAAGTCCTATATGCTTGCCTTATAAGCTGTTATGCAGTTAGCTAAGAGCATTTATAAAGGCTTATGCCAGGCACTATAAGGTATTATGTATGCTATGCGAGGAATAGTAATATATGCTATTGGAGCTGCAGTTAGAGGAAAATAATCAACGCCAGGGTGGTATGAAGATGCAGATTTACTGTTGATTATTTTCCTAATACAGCATGCCCTAAAGTGCTTTATTCCTCTTATACTACAACAATTTAGCAATGATTATTACTGAATGAACAAACAAAATAACGTACGTTTATAAGTTTATAGTTAGATTTAATCTTGTGGTTCATCGCCAAAACAAGCTAGTTCCAGTTGTCACTTATAGCAGCTATAAACAGTCGTTCCTTCAACAGCCTCTCTTTTACTCTCTCTCTCTCTCTCTTGAAGTTAATATGATGTTCAATTTGAAGTTTAAAAAAACGCCTGTAAAGTATAAACTCCTCTGTCCTGAAGAATTAAAAGCTACAGTGTTACCTCTTTAACTGTAACAGAGAGCTGACACTGGAGACTCATTCCATACATGTTAAATAAACATCTCATTACAGAAAATTCGCCATATTAATGATTTTTTGTTAAATAAAATGTTTATTTATTATTAGTTTTAGTTTACTTGGCGCATCCTCTGTACATGCGCCCGTGTAAGCTGTTACCATAGAAACTAGAACGTATTAGAATGAGTGCATTAATATAAAGCTGTTATAGAAAATGAACAATGCTGTTGTTTAAGAGCATTTATGAACACAGACTACAGATTTTGAATATTGCCTCCTGCAGTTGCTGATGCAAAACGTATTATCAGCTTTGGTCAGCGTTGGTTGGAGGCTATTCGACTGGGAGACCAAGCTTCAGCTTTACATTGACTGAGAATCAGACCTGAGTATCCCATGTGACATAAACACCTTATAAACCACCTACATAAGAAAAAATCAGGTAGACAACCAAACTGGGTCAAAGTGCAGTTAGGGAAAATTCTTCCTGTACTCTGAAGCCCCTGAAGAATGAAATCCACCCTGAAGTGAGATATTGCCTCTCCACATTACTCACTGATGCCATGACTTTCTCACTAAACAGCAATTTTACTCATTTATTCCAGTTTAATCATTGTGTTTGGAGTAGTGAGTAGCGCTCACTATCCTGTAAGAATCTGATTTTCTCATGTTTGTTGATATAAATAATGCATTTTCAGTGGCAGCTCACTGATGTGAATGAATTATTAATGTTCCCTCCATTCACACCCAAACCTGACCAATCTGACAAATCTGATTTGTGACAGAAATCCATGTATCTGATATAACAGAGCACATTTATTATTTCTCATACTACCTGAGGGATTTTATCAGATTATGACACCAAGGTGAAATCACATGCAGAGGAGGAAAAAAACGAAGAAAACGAGAGCCAGAAGCAAGATATTTATACTGTATGCTGTTTAACTCTTTAACAGGCACACAATGAAATACTTGCGCAACAACAACAACAACAACAACAAAAGTTAATTCTTGCTAATTGGATCACATTCAACAGAATTTCATTGATTTTTAAAAATTCTTTTTTTAATTAATTCAAAAATTGAATAATAATAATAATAATAATAATAATAATAATAATAATAATAATAATTATTATTATTATTATTATTATTATTATTATTATTATATTTTATTTATTTATTTTTTACAGTAGAAACTCCTATAAACCCAATGGACCAGAAGTATGGTTTTACTTTTACGGCTACAAATTTAATGATTTTTGATTGTAAACTTTTCCAAGTGCTTAGATATGAAATTAGAACCAAACGTTTTTAGCTATTTAGTCTCCCACACACACTAGACAGGATGAAACCATGACAATCACCTTCTATTAAAAAAACAAACAAGTAAATTCAGCAAAATAAAATCTTACATATCCTACACACATAGTTGGAAACTTCCTTCTACATATTTAAGCAAAAAGCTCACAAACGTTGAACCCATAACCTCTCATTCTGTGAGCTTGCCTAGTTAGTTGAGGTTTTTTCTTGAAAGGGAAATAAACCCTGAGGACTGTGATTAATTAGCGATCGCTTATCTTGTTGAAAATCATTGTAAAACACAATGTTATCTTGATAAAATTTTATTCTTGTAAAATTGCTGATAAATCTCAGAGCTGACTGACAGCTAGCAGTGAGCTCCTGTTAAGTCACTTCAGTTTAGAGACTTAGTGACCGTGCGGTTACGCATTTCAACACAACTCATACATAAATATAGGGGCATGACTGTAATATTATACCTTCATAATATCAAGAGTGGAAAGTCAAAAACAAGGTATGTGTTTTATCTTTTTACTAACTTTTAACATTTAGCTTAGTAACTTGGTGAATGAGGAGTAATGCTGGTGAAAGCAACGTCGACTGGTTTCAAAACTGAAAGCACACACTTGTGGATATATTAACACTTGTGGATAATAAACACTCATTGTAATCCCTTGAGATAAAGGGAAAAGTTGGAGATTTATGAACACTTTCCATTATAGAGACATTATTTACTGCAGTCGTGATCGATCTGTGTAAAGAGAACCTAGAGCATGTTATTTATTGCTGTGTGAGAATGTGCACGTTTCAGGGCATCATTAGTTTTATACCCTGCACCTTCACTATAATCATAAATAAAAATCATGCTTCTGAGCAGCTCATGTGATCAGACTCAACACCACATTGATTGTAAACATGCAGTGAACTTTCACCGTTATTCTCATTTACAATAAATAAAAAAAAAAGTCATGAAACTAATTGGGTTTGAAACTAATAACACTGAGGTCAGCAAGCTGCAGTGAACAAGATTTCCCATAATGCACTGAGCAAGAAAGCTGAGGCTCAGCAGATGAGAGATGAAGCCATTAAGGGGATGTTCGTGGATAAGTGATGGACAACAAAGTGATGAGATAACAGGGAAGTGGAAAGTGTCTGTAACAATAACATGTTGTGTAATATGTGTAAACCTACAGTAGTTTTTTTTTTGTCATTTATTTATTTGTTTGATTGTTTGTTTGTTTGTTTGTTATTATGTTTATTCCCCAAGAAAACCAGAAGCATAAAATTCTTGTATCTTGTTTGTTCGTTTGATTGTATGTACTTTCTTTCTTTTTCTTTCTTTCTTTCTTTATTTGCAGTCTCCCCAAGAAAACAAAAGAAAAAGTAATACAGTTTTTATTTATTTATTTATTTATTTATTTTTCCCCAAGAAAACTACAAGGATAAAATCATCTTGTTTTATTTGTTTGTTTGTTTGTTTGTTTACTTTATTTATTTACTTTTTGCAAAAAAAGGATGACACAAGAGAATATATATGTAAATAAATTTTTTCTTATTTATTTATTACTTCTTTTTCTATTTTTTTTAATTAATTCATCTTTTTAATTTATTGATTGATTGATTTACTTAAAAAGATTTCTCCTAGAAACATTAAGCAAAAATTATTTTATTTTTATTGAGTTATTTTTAAAAAATTTTATAAACATTTTTTCACAGAAATGCAAAAATAAATAAATAAATAAACAAATAAATATTTATTAATAAATAAATATATATATATATATATATATATATATATATATATATATATATATATATATATATATATATATATATATATATATATTTTTTTTTTAATGGGAAATTGTAGCACATTCAAAGGCCAGTTTCTTGTAGTGTCATGTGATCAGTCACTTCATTCCCTCTTTCGATGTTGTTCACTGAGGTGTATCTGGCTGCATCTTGGAGTTGCAAAGTTTGAAAACAGCCCAGAGCTTGAGGGGTTAAAAAGTAAAAATCCTTCATTCCTTCATTCTTCCAAGATGCTAAAAACAAATATATGTACACATGTAGCATAACTGCCACTGTTTCAACTAGCATGCTAACACAACACAATCTGACAATATTAAATTAATACCGATTTACATAGTTGTATAAAACGTTAATAATGGTTACAGTTACGGTATAAGACATGGATTTGGAACTCATAGCATTTATTACAACCTTATTCACAAGAAATTCCAGTTTTGGTGAAATCAGATTAGCTAATAACGCAGCAGGAACTGAGGTTACTTCTTTGTGTGTCGGCTGTTCTTTGATTCAGTTTGTCACTACACGTCTAGAAAGAAAAATAATTTATGAAGGACTACGTGAATCATTTATGTAAAGCTGCTTCCTGCTCATCAGGTCTTACAGCGCTGGATTTTGTAGCCCCAGGTTTTGTGTCTGCACCGTGTTCCAGCCTCCGGGCAGCTTTCAGTCCCTCAACAGATCCTCTGCTCTCCTTATTCACTGTTTTTCTTTCTTTTTTTCTTTCTTTTTTTTGTAAAGAGGACAGAGACATCCTACAGGGTAAAGATTTGTCAGTGTAATAATGGGAAACATGCAGAAATCTCTTCAGTGGAACCCAGTACAAGGCAAGAACAGAGAGAATGTGTTGTGTTTCACTGTTTCAGTAGAATATCGCTCTAGCCAGTGTGCGAGTCTATGATTGTGGTTCCGTTTATCACTTCTGTAACTCTTTAAAATGATTTATTTATCATGTTTCAGCATTGCAATCTACCTAAATAGGTAACATCTATTTAACAAGCTGGACAATATGTGAGTAATTGTACTTCATTACTGTACTTAAATATTATTTTGTCCTATTTATACTGTACTTGAATGTTAATGAAATTAAACACTTGTACTTTTCCAAGAAAACACTTTTTACTCCTTATTTTTTTTATTTAGATTTTCAAAGTACTTGTTGCAAGTCTTGAAGGTTTCTTCACCCCACATCCTGCCAATGACTGTATTTATCATTTAAAAAGAAAAAAAAAGAATGTGAGAATGTACTTTTTTTCTTCCCATGATCTTACCCTGATGCAACTTCCTGTTGTGGAATATTCCAGGTATTTCACAGGGGTGTTCAGGTAACTGGGTTGAGAGAAACTCAAGTGTACATTTTTCCCAACATATAATGGAACACTTTGGGGAGAAAGGGATGTTTCAAGCATGTGTTGTTAAATGGATTTACACAATAATGCAAAAATAAAAAACATTTTTTGAAGTTGAAATGCTTCACAAGCCTTTCAATTCCATTTCTAGACACATTTACTATTTTTAAATTTGAAACTGTAGTATTATTCAATTAGCAGACAATTTTGCTTGTTTTTATGAATAAATGTTTGGAATGAGCAAAAAGTATAAAAAAAAACAAACCAAAAAAAAAAGCATATCAGACCTAAGAATGAATAAATATGTCTTTATATATATATTTATAAAATTATTTTCCTTACTTTGATTATCCAAGTGAGAAAAATAAATATGAGTTTCAAATACCATTTCACTTAGAAATTTAAGCAATATCAAGCAAAATAAAAAAAAAAAACATATATGTATTCATTTATTTAATTATAAATTTTCACAAGAAAACTTTAAGCAAAAAATAATTTCATTCTGTTTTATGTGTATGCATTTTATGTATTATGTATTTTTTAAATGTTATTATTTAATTATGATTATTTTATTATTTTACTATAAAGAAAGCAACAAACCAAAATAAATCATCATACAGTCTGTCAGCGTGAAATTCCATAGCATCAAGACTCTTTATTTGTTCAGTTTTTGAGAATTTTGGAGAAATTGCTGAGAAATTGAGAAAGGTCCGTTTCAAATTTGTGTGTCTGTTAATTACAGAAACTGAGATTCATCTATAAAGAACTCCTTGAGATACAAGTTTAAATAACAGCTGAAATTGTTGCCAATAATTAAATGCTTTACATTTAGTTCAGAAAGGCAATTTCCTTACATTATTCTACATTCATTTTCTGACAAAATCCTTTACATGGCCCCACATTTCTCAGTGACCTTGCGCATATTGGAAATGTCACCCATTGTATCTCGTAATAAGATGTCCGTCCACGATTGCTATCTGTTATTAAAACATAAAAAGTCTACTCACGATGTGTGGAGCTCACAGGACAGTGACACAAGCTTCAGACTTCACTCTTCTCGTCTCAGCAGGAGTGGAAATTACTGTTTGCTCTGGCAATGTTAATATTTGCGAATGTTCTGCGAGTGCTAAAGGCACGGCCGTTCTCTGCTCAGAGATAAATGAAAACAGGAATGCGGAGAAAACAGGGACTTTTGTGTTCAGACATTACGTTCAGTAGAAGTGCTGGAAAAGCAGACAGGAGAAAACGATTTAATACACAACAAACATGCTGCTATCACGAGAGAACAATAAAAGAAAGGAAGTGAAGTCATTGGATTGGAGAAAAAGCCTTTGGATTTTGATGGAAGATAGAAATCATGTATTTTCTATATTTTATTTTGATGAATAGAGCGCAATATGACCAGGAACGCTAACTAACAAAGGAAGAAAGGGTCTTGGTTTAAAGGCTTTGATTGCCTTTAACATAAGAAAAAGAATATAAGGCAGCATATCTTTCTGCTCAAACAGCAAGAAAATCCATATTTGTACATTTTCTGTGACTTTCCGAGAGACGACCATATATGGAAAACGTAGATTACGGCAATTAACAGAAAGGAAAGTGGCAAATTTACCTCTTTCATGGAAGCACCTTTGTGTCAAGAGCATGTGTTGAATATAAATATGAAAATATGAAAATTAAAAAAATATATATAAAAACCTGATAAAATTTATTCTGGATTCTGATTGGACAGAAGATGTTGATTAGTTTTCTAAAACAGGTTTATATAAATGTTCTAATACATTATCGTTTCTATTATCATTACATTATAGTTTCTATAGAAACCACTTATTCAGAAAGACTTGTACGACGGACCCTCCTCATTAAGGGATTAAAAATGTGTATAAACGTTGATATTGTGATGTTTTCTTAAAGTATGGAGGTGTTTCTTATTTAACATTTATGGAAGGAGTCTTCAGTGTCAGAGGTAAAGCTTCAGCTTTAACTTTTCTGACAGCTTCAGGACTTCAGGAGTTTAGGCTTTTTTTGTTTTGTTTTTTTCTTTTTTGGACAAGCTGTATTTTTTTTGTCTTATTTACTTCAAGAAAGAGAAAAAAAGAGATGCTGGTGAGGGAACGACTGTTTATAGCTGCTATAACTCACATGAGAACAGGAACTTGTTTCACATAAACATTAAATGTAACTAGAAATGGATAATATTGCAATGTGTCATTCTTTAATTAAAAAAAAAAACTATGAATTGTTGGCAAGTTGCTGTGGTAAAAGAGGAATAAAACATTTCAAGAAGTTATTGAAAAATAAGCAACTTAGTGTTGGTGACAGTCACGCCACTTGATCACACCACCCTGTCACTGATTGTTTTCCTAAAACAGCACAACACTGAGGGTTTTATTCCTTACATATCACCCTTTTTAGATGTTCTACTATGATAATACTGCATAATAATCTAAATGCTCCATCAAAGTGTAGATATAAAGGCTCTGTGAGACAAGACACAATGGTGGAGTTGGTTTTGGCGAAACAAGAGATGGTTTTAACATAATAATAATAATTTTTATATTTCAAAGGTAAATAACAGGTACATAAAGATGAATGATGAATGTTACAGAATGAGGTTAATGCTGTGATTTATGACTTTAATTATAGAAAAACACATAAACACCAAAATCGGATTTGTGGATTTGAACACACAGGCTCGTAAAAGCTCTGAGTTTAATCCAGAAAGCCAGCAGAAATCAGGAATATCACACAGTGTGAAGCGAAGATGGTTTTATTCACGTGATGAACTGCTGCTTATTCTGTCGACATTTCATCTCAGGGAGTTCTGCGTAAAAAGTTACACAGGCTTCATAACAAATCATAGTCAAGTTTATAATCAATATACAAACAGTCAAAAGAGTGAGAAGTGTGTGCCTCAGGTGTCCTCTGATCATTTTTTCTGTTTGAGTTTCCTTTTTGTTTTATTCCATGACAGTTTCCAAAAAATATTATTTATTATTTATTTGTTTGTTCATTTAAATATGTGTTATTCAAATGATTAATTATGTGTTGTTCAAAAAAAAAAAATTATATATATATATTTATTTATTTATTCTTTTGTTTGTTTGATTTTTTTATTCCAAAGACACGTTCACACACACACACACACACAAACATATATATATATATATATATATGTACAGTATAAATGAATTCAGCAATTTATTTATTTGTTTGTTTGTTGGTTTTTATTATTGTTATTACAGAAATAGTTTCTATCTATCTATCTATCTATCTGTTTATTTTTGTTGATTTTTTATAAGGATTTCTACACTCAGCTGTTCATGCAAATCATTATGATTTAATGCCAAGTCTCTCTCTCGTTATATATTTATATACACCAATCAGCCATAACATTAAAATCACTCACAGGTGACGTGAATAACATTGATTATGTCGTTGCAATGGCACTGTCAAGGCGTGGGATATATCAGGCAGCAAGTGAACAGTCAGTTCTTGAATTTGGTGTGTTGGAAGCAGGAAAAATGGGCAAGCGTAAGAATCTGAGTGACTTTGACAAGGGCCAAATTGTGATGGCTAGACGACTGGGTCAGAACGTCTCTAAAACAGCAGGTCTTGTGGGGTGTTCCCGGTATGCAGTGGTTAGTACCTACCAAAAGTGGTCCAAGAAAAGACAACCGTTGAACTGGCGACAGGGTCATGGACACCAAAGGCTTAGTGAAGTGAAGGCTAGCCTGTCTGGTCCGATCCCACAGAAGAGCTACTGTAGCACAATTTGCTGAAAATGTTAATGCCGGCTATGATGCAAAGGTGTCAGAACACAGTGCATCGCAGCTTGCTGCATATGGAGCTGCGTAGCTGCAGACCAGTCAGAGTGCCCATGCTGACCCCTGTCCACCGCTGAAAGTGCCTACAATGGGTGCCTACATGGTCAGAATTGGACCATCAAGCAATGGAAGAAGGTGGCCTGGTCTGATCAGTCACATTTTCTTTTACATCATGTGGATGGCCGGGTGTGTGTGTGCATCACTTACCTGGTGAAGAGATGGCACAAGGATGCACTAGGGGAAGAAGGCAAGCCAGCGGAGGCAGTGTGATGCTCTGGGCAATGTTCTGCTGGGAAACTTTGGGTCCTGGCATTCATGTGGGTGTTACTTTTGACACATACCACCTACCTAAACATTGTTGCAGACCAAGTACACCCCTTCATGGCAACGGTATTCCCTAATGGCAGTGGCCTCTTTCATCAGGAAAATGCGCCCTGCCACACTGCAAAAATTGTTCAGGAATGGTTTGAGGAACATGACAATGAGTTCAAGGTGTTGACTTGGCCTCCAAATTCCCCAGATCTCAATCTGATTGAGCATCTGTGGGATGTGCTGGACAATCAAGTCCAATCCATGGAGGCCCCACCTCACAACTTACAGGATTTAAGGGATCTGCTGCTAACGTCTTGGTGCCAGATACCACAGCACACCTTCAGAGGTCTTGTAGGTCTTGTAGAGTCCATGCCTCAATGAGTCAGAGGCACAAGGGGGACCTACACAATATTAGGCAGGTGGTTTTAATGTTATGGCTGATCATTTTGTAGTAAAAAAAACAAATAAATCAGATATATAGAAATATACACACAAGGGCCATTCTTCATCTCAGTTCCAACATACTTTATAATGCACCACTTCTCATTTTCTAGCTAATGCCATTTCACTGGATCCTTTCTAAAGCAATTAACTAATGCTGACCCCCTCCTTCCACTACTCCAGGCTTTTTTTACTGCCCCTCTTTCACTGCATTCTGCTGTAATAGACGTTTCTCCTGGCTCTCTGCACTCCATTCAGTCACGGCTCTTCATGCTGACTTAATAAACTGAATGTAGGAGAGATTGTAGCCTGGAGTGAAGAGCAACTTGAATGGAAACGAAGCAGCCTCAGCTCTGGATTTGTTCAGCTGGAACTCAGCCACGTCCAGCCTGTGAATGTGTCTTTTAAAAAGGATTTTGTATGGTAGGGAGATGAAGTGGCATGAGATCGGTCAGTAGATGGGATTTAATCCAGTAATGAGTGTGGGTGTACATCAGTGGCCTGCTCACCATGTGGGTTTGGCAGAGGATATAGTCAGCCACTTTAGTCATGGCAGCCCCTCAAACTAGCCACCAGTCTGGAAGAGTCAGGTCTAACACCCTTATATGAACTTGGCTTATGGTTTTAATTACACAACATGATATTAGCATAATATTAGCATTTTTCCATCTGCTTGTTTGCTCTCTCTCTTTCTCTCTATCTAAAAATGGATCTGATTCTTTCAGTTACAAAGGGTCAATTCAGTATATGTGAATCGACCCTTTGTAAGCCATGTGGAATTTTTTAAAGTGGTGTTTTACTGTATTGTCCTACACTGACACTGCAAACAAAAACCAGGTATTTCAATTTGAACTCCAGTGTCATTTCGGAGCTTGTAATTTAATCTGGTTTTACAGTCTGTGATTTCAGCATGCATTTAAAATTAGTATTTTTCACACTGTACTGATCCCCAGTGTACTGTTTCTTGGCCAAATTATATAACAGAATGTGTGTTGTCAGATCATACGATGACGATCCTCTAATGATAGAGCTGCGATATTCAGCTTATGCAATCAGTGTGATCTAGAAATCACCTCATGCAGAAAATGTAAAACTTTTTTTCAAAATGAGATTGAGGTAATAAAGATATTTTTCTGTCCAGTAGCATGTTTCATTTACATTTCTCCATCACCACTACTGTATTTGTAGCTGTCCTGTGAATTTTGCGTCATCCTATACTATACTCCTATTGGTGGATTTTAGATGATCATCGTAGCGGCACTCACACTCTGAGATTTTAATCAAAAATTTCGGTCATTGATCACAGTGGCACTAAATCAGCCACCGCTAAGAATGTCATATCAGGTGTTTTAAGACCGCCCATCTCAAATCACAACCAAAGAATTATTTTACGATGAGCAATTTTTGTTTGCAACAGCATAATCGGGTCTAAAGTCATCTAGCTTTAGTCCTACCCCTTTTTCTCTCAGCAAATTTCTTTCTTTCTTTCTTTCTTTCTTTATGTTTCTTTGTTTTATTCCAAGATTTTAATTCCAAGAGTTTCAGGTATATTGGTTGAATGATCGATCGATTGACTGATTGATTGTTTGATTGATTGATTGATGGGGTAGAGGTTCCCAAATTTCTCCCCAATATGATCACCTACAAATTCCCACCCACCAGTCAGCTCTCTCCTGTCACACAAAAGCTACAAACTGGGGAGGGTGAAAGCTAACACAACCGCTGCATAATTTTGCTGATGCTGTATCACAGGATGACACTATTTGCCCTTTTTCACATACATGGGCTCACAGATGCCCACGATTGTCCACTGTCACTCTGATTGACAGCCATCCCTCCCACCCAGAGAGCATGGCTAACTTTGAGTACTGCGTAATGCCATATGGGCTGTCTTCGGTGCCAGCAGTATTTCAGCAGTGTTTCAGTGCATGATTAATGACGTCCTGTGGCAGATGTTGGGAAATTTCGTCATAGCCTACATCAATGACATTCTGATATACCCTCCTGACGAGGCCACGCACATCCAGCGCATCAAGAGGGTACTGTCTCAACTCCTCAAACATCAGCTATATGTAAAAGGAGAAAAGCGTGAGTTCCACGTGCACAGGGTGGCTTTCCTGGGCTACATCATAGGGCCAGAGAATGTGTTCATGGACTGGGAAAAGATCGCAGTGGTAACGAACAGGCCAGTGCCCAACACAGTTAAGGAATTACAGCATTTTTGAGCTTTGCTAATCTTCTATTGAGGCTTCATCTGGGGCTCCATCAGTATAGCATCAACACTTACTGCCCTGTTAAAAAAAAATGGGACCAAAAAGTTGCAGTGTTACCTAACATTCTCACGACTCAAGGAAGCTTTACACTCATATTAAAACACCCCAACCCATCCAAGTCATTCATAGTGGTGGTAGATGCATCAGAAACAGGCATAGGGGCCATCCTCTCACAGCAGTCAGGAGAAACGCCCAAGCTCCACCCAGTGGACGTCTTTTCTAGGAAGCCTCTGCTGAGAGAAACTACAACATCAGTAACAGGGAGCTCCTCGCTGTTAAAATAGCCCTGGAAAGATTGTGTCACTCGCTGGAGGGGGCCCTCTACTCATTCACAGTTTACATGTGTTACGTTCTGGGGTATGTTCGCGTGTTTTTTGTGTTTTGTTCTCTCCCCCTTTTCTCTCGCCCTCCCTCTCTTTCTCTCTCTCTCTGCAGCAGTCGCCCCATTGGATAACATTCCTGTCTGTCTCAATTAACCCCGCTGATGTCATCGGCCGTGACATCCAATCAACCTCTGACCCCGCCTATTTAAAACCCGCTACCATTCACTCAAGGGAAGTCGTTGTTGTCCTGGTTGTGTAAAAACTAAAATCCTGTTGTACCGCTGTTTTGTTCTGTGTTAAGTTACGCTGCCTTACTGTGTTTTGTCCTTGTATGTCAATTGTTCCATGTTTCCCCGCTTTGTTCTAGTCACTTGTTTGTACGGTTAATTTGTTGTTTGTTACCGTGGTTGTGACTTTGTTAGTGTTGGGGAAAAAGGGACAGGTAAGTACGTCACGTGACATACATGGTGCAGCACGCAGGAGGTCCGTTTTTTTGTATTAGACACACTAGGTTAGGAGCGAGCACCACCCTCTGTACTTTTGGTTTGGCTAGTTAGTGTAGGTAGTTAGAGCGTCCTGGACACTGAAGATTTATTTTCTATCTTTTGTTGTAGTTAGGTTAGAGGGCTAAATTAGGTAGACTTGTTTTGTTTTGTTCATTTCTTTGCTTTGGTGCCACTCGTGTCCCTTTTTCCCCTTTGCTGTCCTGTTCTGTCTTACTGTAAATAGTTTGTAAATATAATCACTTTCACCCGGCACTACACACTTCACTACTTGTATATTGATAAATAAACCACTTGGATTGTTTTGCACTACTGGTTACTGGTCCGTGATTACCCACACACCACTCATATTTTAATAATCCAATAAGTGTTATTCCCCACGTACCCCTAGACTAATTGGGGTTGTAACAACATGGATCACATAAACTTAGAGTACATCACATTAGCCAAGAGATTGAGCTCTCATCAGGCACACTGGGCCCTGTTCTTTGCTTGCCTTGACTTCACCCTCTCATATTGCTCAGGGTCCAAGAACACCAAAGCAGACTCCCTCTTCGGCATGCATCCAGTGCCCCCTCAGGAACACTCAGAGGAATGCATCTTACCCAAATTATATTTTGTAGAAACTCTCAGCTGGGACATTGACAGGGAGATTGAGGGTGTTCAGGAGGTGAGGATGCCCAGAGAGGAAAAAAATTCATGCCCTCTCCCATATGGACAAATTGATCACATGAGCTCACACCTCCCTGGCCACGGGACACCCTAGCACTCACAGAACACACCAACTACTGCAAGTTAAATACTGGTAGCCACAGATGCTGAAAGACAAACATAGATTTATCTCATCCTGCTCAGTCTGTGCACAAGCCAAAGTACCACTCTGCCAGCAGGCAAGCTTCTCCTGCTACCTACACCCAAAGACCATGGTCACGCTTTCAGGGAAAAACTGGGCATCTCTCTAAGCCTGACATCAAGCTACCACCCCCAAGCTAATGGCCAAGTAGAGATTGGGCATTTCCTGCAGGCTTTCTGTGTCAATAACCAGGAGGACTGGGCACGATTCCTGGGCAGAGTATGCACAGAATTCCCTCATTCCCTCAGCAACTAAGCTTACACCTTTCCAGTGCATCCTGGGTTATCAGCCACCTCTGTTCTCATGGAATGCCATCCTCATGGACTAAACTCCAGTGGAGTGAGCAGGTGTGGGGACAAGCTCACCAACACCTAGAGCATCCAGCTCAAGTCACTAAGAAATTTGCAGACAGATGGCATGGAGAGACACCCAACCAGGTGATCGCATATGCCTCTCAACCAGAGACCTAAGGGTCAGTGAAGTACACAGAAAGCTGACACATCGCTATATTGACCCATTCAAAGTTCTCCAATGCATAAACAATGTCAAGTATGCCACAGCCACCTAGCTCCTTCCTTTCATGTCTCCCTCCTTAAACCAGTCACTCCAAGTCCCCTCACAAAAGACCCCTCCACCCACCCCAGCACCCCTGGACATCGAAGGTGAGCCAGCTTACACTGTAAAGGAAATCCTAGACTGATGGCACCGAGAGAGTAAGCTTCAGTACCTTATAGAATGATGGAGGGCTATGGACCTGAAGAAAGGTGCTGAGTCCCAGCCCATGATGTGCTCGATCCCCTACTTTGTCAGGAATTCCACACACTCCACCCTAATCGCCCAGGACCACGGCCTAGGGGGAGGTCTAGAAGAAAGCTTGCTTCCAGAGGTAGCACTTCAGAGGGGGTTCTGTCGTGTCAACGCTGGAATTGGCATCTAACTATAATTCCCAGGCGACAATGCAGCCTACAAACATGGCCTCAGAGAACTACAACGCCCATCCACCAAAGACTCTCCCATGTTCACGTTTTTCTGATTACTGATCGCATATACCTGGACTCAATCACACACTCACAGTACTGAAGGACTCTCACTTCATTCACTCACTGTGAAGTATACGCTCTGTGTTTCTGTACCAGTCTATACCAAGCCATTGTTTACTGATTGTCTTTCTGGTTTTGATCTCGTTTCTGGTTTTCTTGTCTTGTTCTTGCCTGCCCTAGTTCACATTGTTTGTTCATCACCTGAACCTTGCTTGAATCTCAATATTGTCTTAGATTACGTTTCTGTTTTGTTTGCCTTTCTTAGTAAAGCATTGAATACTTGCACTTGCGTCCTGTCCTGCATTGTGACACAGCCTCTTTCTTTTCACTCTCTTGAAGTTAATAAGACAAAAACATGGAAAGCATAAACTCCTCAAATGTTACAGCTTCACTGTTACAAAGTGCTGACACTGGAAACTCCTTCCATTTATGTTAAATAGACATCTTACAGAAAACTTCACCATACCAAATCAATAGCATGATTTTAATGTGCTGATATACTGTAGAGCGCCTGCCATACAAGTTCCTGTGAATGAGCTGTTACCATAGAAAAGATAATGTATCTGAAAGAATGGATTTATATACAGCAAACCTGTGATTTGCCAAATATATAGACTGATGTTATTTTTTGCTGGGTGCAAATGTGCCAAATAAAAAAGTGGAATGTGTGAGACTATGTGCACAGAGAGAAAGTCAAATCAACAGCAGTTGTTGTTATTTCTATATGCTTAATAAAGGTTCTGGAAACAGAAGGGCATCAAATTAGAAGCAAAGATAAATGGTGGAATTAAAAGTTCTCACATGAGCGCCGTGTAGCCATCTGCCTGTGTGAAGATGGAAATTAAAACAAGAATTCTTTTCAGAGTTGAACAGATTGAGACACAATTTGCAAGAAGTTGGGCATAACTTTAAAAGCAGATAAGATGACCTTAAAAATGTAAAATAGTACTTTTCTTGTCTGAATTATCACTCACCACTTCATTTAAATGAGTTGTACATTAAGACCTCACTTTAATTATCTGACATTGTGATAACAGAAAAGTCACACAGAGCCAGTGATGCAAGTAAAAACCTCCACACTCATAAACCCAGCGTTTATCATGACACGTTTATAATAACGAGTGTGAACTCAATACTCTTCCTGCACGATGTGCTCAGAGAGAAAGCAGCAGATTTACCCTGAGATTAATTATAATCACAAGAAAACCTGAGGTGTTAAATTCGGCGAGTCTCAGGTATCCAGCTGTCCTTTGCTCTGACAGACG
The DNA here is from genome assembly GCA_022758105.1 of Pangasianodon gigas. Lineage (NCBI taxonomy): Eukaryota > Metazoa > Chordata > Actinopteri > Siluriformes > Pangasiidae > Pangasianodon > Pangasianodon gigas. Next base: position 28,522,927 of record CM040458.1, on the reverse strand, counting down.
AGCTGTTTAAGATGCGATTTCTGCTGCCGGGTTTCGCCCTCTGACAGTCTGCATATGGAGAAGAGAGACGCTCCATCTGTTTATCAGAGAAAACGGATACGTGTTAGAGAGGGAGGAACTGAACCTGCCATCATGCTGACAGCTGCTCAGGGAGATAAAATAACACCGGGGCATGGAGAGAATTAAGAAGGTGATCTGTGGAGGAGGTGAAGAGTGTCTGCTGATGGACATTACAGATGAATGTTGACAGAATTAACCCTTAGAATCCATTTTTAACTCAGTCTGCTCAGCTTCATAACTCGATTTGAAACTGATCAATTGAGGTTCACATTAGTGAGTCTCCTTATATGTAAATATACACAAACTCAGAAGTATAGTATAGGATATGAATTTTATTAATGTTTTTATTTTTATTAACGTTTTAAAAATTAAATTAAAAATTTAAAAAATTTAAATTAAAATTAAAATTTTTATTAATGTTTTTTTTTTCTCCAACTAACTGAATTCTCATTGAATAAAACATTTCTTGTGTAAAAGTTCCTGAAAATGCCTTAAGAAAAAATTCAGCCTGATAAATGAGGCACATTGTTACGGCTCCATTGTGTGATAAATTATCACCTAGTTATCTGGTTTTGAAAATGCATGAATGTTCAGCATTGTGTGAGATTATCTCTCAGTTTTGATTCATAATAGATGATTCTTAATTGATTCTTACAATGTCTAACATTTTTTTTCCACTTGTCACTATACTGTATAATTCATATTCCAATATGCAAAATATGTAACAGGAATTTATTAATTATGACATATTAGTGTATTAAATTCCTCATAATTAATATACTCTAAAATAAAATACAATTGAAGTGCTTTCCTTTTTATAGGCTGCTTCCATTTTTTTTTTTTGGCCTAAATCCACGAGCGTAGTTAATCAGGCAGTTTGTGAAGGAGATGTTTCATTAGACATCATTCTTCTAGAAAATGGAATGTTGACCTGGGATTAAAAAAATACGAAAAATACGAAATAGCAGTAAAACAATTTCCATCTGCATTTTGGAGGAACGAGAGATATGCTGTAGACTATGGAGATATTTAGTACTATTATAATTTCCTTGATTTTATTTATTCACTTAATGAAACCTCTGCACTGGAGGATAGCAGCAGTTCAGAATGAGGACTGTTCACTCAGACAGCCTCGAGGAGCGGACAGGTCTCTCGTCTCTCCCTCTGTGTGTGTGTGTGTGTGTGTGTATGTGTGTTGAATGAGAAAACATGCCTGAAGCATCAGAAATGAGTGAAACCTAGAAAATAAATATTATTTTAAAGATAAGTCTGATGGAGTGAGAACAGAATGAGGAAATTTAAAAACAGGAGACGGAGCCTGAAGACAAATGAAAGCAGGCTTCATGGAGAGATGCAGTCAGATTTCCTGGGGTTTGGATCGACTGGTTTAATATATCATCAACTCAAATGGAATGGTCATGGTTGAGAATGAAGGATGCCTAAAAATAAACTGAAACAAAATAAAATAGAAATAAAGTCAACAACTAAGATAGATAGATAGATAGATAGATAGACAAGATAAACTGGCATAACTCATTGTTTGCCATTCAAATATCTGTTATATGTATTAACCATTTAAATGTCAATGGTTTATTTATTCATTAATTCATTTATCCATCTTCAGTACATGCTTTATCTTGGGCAGGAATACACCCTGGATGAGAACGCCAGTTCATCACACATCACCTTGTTCACAAACATTCACACCTAGGGTCAATTTAGTGCCTACCTGCATGTTTTTGGCAGGTAAGAGGAAACTGGAGAACCCAGAGGAAACCTATATGGACACAAGGAGAACATGTGAAACTCCACAGAGACAGTAACCTGAGAGACCCTGGAGCTGTGAAGAAGCCGTCTAGGTGCAAAATATTTAATTGTAAAATATATTATATAATTAAGTTGATCTCATGCCATAGTCAATATTGTAGTCAGATTTGGTTGCTTTCACAGAAAAATTACTGGTAGTGACACCTTTTTTGCTGATATAAAAAAGCATGACGTGAAAAAAAAAAAAAATTGGTGTAACCTTTTACTTATGCCCACTGCAGTACGTGTCAGTGTGAATATGATAGTATACTACAGGCAACTCTCTGGTTAACATGTTTATTCTGGCACCTTATTCTTTTCATAAAAGATATGATTAAAATGGGATCAGCATATACAGAAATAAATTTTGGGTGATTAAAATATTCCTAAATTGCACCAAGCTGCCATGTCGTCCTCATTTACCTTCACCGTCTATCAGCAAGTAGTGATCTATATCAGCAGTATATCAGGCACTCATGCCTTAATCATAATGCTAATTTCCCTACTTCTCTCTAGTACTGTAATTCAGTTCATTAATTTTAGACCCAAAATGAATCTGAAATGTAAAATAAGGGAGCTTTTTTTGTAATTGTTTGCATATGAATGCAACATACACAGAACATAATTCCCCACATATTCACTCACTAACAAAACAGACTTTTCACCAGCATTTTGTCCTCCATGTTTTTTTTTTTTCTCACTTGGCCCCCTATTTGCGGCCTGATTAGTTGGGTGCTTGATGTCACTCTACATTCTTTTTTTAATTTTGGAAACATTTTTGGAAGCTCCACTGTGACAAAAAAAAAAGCAGCCGCTTTTCCAACAATACCACAGCCGTCTGTGGCCAGGAGTCCATAAGAGCAAAATTGGTCCTGCACTCTGGGTGGGAGGGGCATACTCTCTCTCACCTGTCAATCACAGCAACACTAGCTAATCATGGGTGTTTAGGAGTTCATGTATGTGGAAGGGGGCAGATAGCGCTTTCCTCAGAGTGTGTTATGTGACGCAGTATGAGCAGCAGTTCGATATGATGTGGTTGGCTGGCTTTACGTGTCTCAGAGGAAGCACATGTTCGCATTCGTCCTCTTCAGTTGGTAAATGTTGTATGATGGGGAGAGCTGGCTGGTGGGTGGGAATTGGCCAAGGTCAAATTTGGGAGAAAATGGGAAAAAAAAGTGGCCGCTGTAACGATTCAGGAGGCGGATGCAAGTGCAGGCAATCTTTATTAAACAAAATACTAAAAAAAACAGGCTACAACAGCGATACAGACTACAAATGCTAAACAACTAATGAAGGGGAATACGAGACAGGTGTGAACAAACACAGGAAATGAGTTGGAAGAGGAAGGAACAGAGGAAGAAGTTCTGAAATATGTGCGAGGGTTGGTGGTGAATAGGCCATGGTGGACAGGACAACCTCCTCCCACAGGATTACATGGAGCGCTTGAGTTGGCCATTGCGAAAAAAAAGCCAAGTGTGAAAACAACCTTACAAAACACAAATTGTTTCCGTTATTCAATTTTTAAAAATTTATAAGACAAACAAACAACAACAAACCATCTATCTATATTTAAAGCTTGTTTTCCATCACAAATTGATATAAAATTCAGACAATTTGAGATCCTCTCTGTGTGTCATTACTCCAGTGCCCCATCTCATAGCCAGCTCCATATGTAACTTTGACATTTGATATTTTTACCACAGACACATCTGATCTAAAGGTCACAAATATTTTACTTGCTGCTAAATTTCCTCTTCCACGAGCAGGAGGATTTCAGCAGCGTGTGGAAAATGAAGGAAATAATGCAGAATTTTATCAGCTGCAGGTTTCTTCACATTTCAGTGTTTTGGAGCTCGCTGATGCATAATGTATGTTGTGAAAAACAAACCTCTCACTCTTATCTTCAAGATAGATTTATTGCATTTAGCTTCACCTCTCGACAGGAATATATATTCTCTGTTTATCAGAGGTGGCTGTTTTGCATGAAATTGTTCAGTTAATTACACAGTCAGTGGCTTCGATGTGGGTGCACATTTTCTAATTAAGAAGAACAGGGTTCCTGCGCTGCATGCTTATGGAGTTATTAGTTTACTGAACTTCATTTCATTTCAGCAAAATGAGTCAGAGCTAAAAATCTCACCCCAGCATCCACTATCAGATTTTATACATAATAAATAAATAAGACATTTTAAATTTTTTCCTAATTCTGTGATTATATACAAAACCTTCGAAGAAGAGTTAGGGATTTTGTATGCAGAGAGCAGGAAGTAGAAATCTGTCTGGGCTTTATGGTGCTGTTTCATGCATAAGTATTCACCCCCTTGAACTTTTCTTTTCTACATTTTGTAGTTTTAAAATTTGGAACTGAAGTGGATTTGATTGAGATTATCTGTCATGAATCTTGCATATACTAAAGCAAGGCACAGTAGGCAGTCCAACATGTGACATTTCAATTGAGATTTTCTCAATTCTATGCAGATTAGATATGATGCAAAAGCGCCAAATCCAAACAACTGGCTTGAATGATTCCATGGATCAATCCCATGGTGCGGGTGGGGTGACGTTTCTTCAGTTCCTCACTCACAACTTCAGTTCCTACCTACAGTTACTTCCCATTTACTAATGACGTACAAAAATGGAATTAAAACATATTTTTCATCATATCCTGTCATCCTGTCATTTTTGCATGTTGGCCAAATGACTATGTACCGAAGGTTTACTTTTCTTCCTCCATATTTATAACAATGATCCCACTTCACCAGGTCATATTCATTTTGGACATTCCCTTAATTAGCTTTGCAACATGGAAATAAAAATGAGGTTTAAAGCTTCTCCACTTTAGTTTGTATTTCATTTACTTGCTTTATATCTGCATGAAATCCTTTCGTACCGGCGTCATTAACATGCACTTCCTAACACTACAGCAGCTAATTAAAGGAGATGCTTGTTTTTAATTAAGCATGTAACAGAAGGAACGTCTCAGAGTTTGTTCGTACAGTTTATTAAAAAAGCACTTTAAAACTCTGCTTTCATTCATAATACAGATGGATACAAACTGATTTTGGAGACAAATTGGTGTTCAAACGTGTCACAGAAGCTGTGGGAGAATTAATTAAGAGGGAAAAAGCACATTTTATTAAAAAAAATTATAATTCAAGCACACATTTTACACATGAACAATGTTTTGCTGTTTGCTTTCTGGAAAAGGACAAAAAGGGAAAAAAAATGTTCAAAGAACTTTAGTGCACTTATTCACTGTGGAAGATGAACAGAATATTTTCTCTAATATACTGTAAAAATATATACTACTGTATGTGTAGATCCTTCATTTGGTGTTTTCAGCAAAGTTTAGGTTGTTGTTGACTAAGAGTAACAAATACATTGGAGGATTTTTTTTTTTTTTAATTTGTTAGTAATGTACTTCATGATTCTAATTACTGCAATGCATTGTTAATCATTATAACTTAATATTCCTGCAATATTATATATAGTCCAAGTTAAACATTTGGTAATGCTGCACACATTACGCTTGTATTAACAGATTATTTTTTTGAATAATAAAACAAATAACCAAGTAATGAGTAGCTGCACCAATGTTCACATCATCACTGAGTAAAATTAAGTTACAATGGCCAACATGAACAATACTTTAATAAACATGTTTGTGTTTATTACGTGGACAAATTCAGAACTGAAGTTCAGTACATTATCAATATTTACTAACATGCCATCACTTAATTTATACTAATTTATGTGGATTTTTATTCATGGATTGAATAAAGAGGCAATGCAAGTGTACTTCATAACTATTTAAATAAACTTCCATTAATACATGTGTTAATTTGCTGTATTCATTATGAGTATTTCATTACAGATGTTCTGACAGTAGTTCCAGATGTAACATGAATGATAGGTTTAGATTAATGTGCTCATTCTAATACAATATTGTTTCTATAGTAAAAACTTACTGGGACGTGTTTGAACGCTCTATCGTCGAGAGACTGAATCCTTATGATGCCACATCCAACAATGGACAGAAGTCCAAGAAAGCAACAGTTGGCCGTCCTTTCTGGGTAGGAAGGGCATACTCTCTCTCCCCTGTCAATCACAACAACATGAGCCAATCATGGGCATTTGTGAGCTCATGTATGTGGAAGAGGGTAGATAGCACTTTTCTCAAAGTATGTTACTCTTCCCTGTAACACAGTATGAGAAAGACACGGTTCACTGGCTTCACGTGTCTTGGAAGAAGACCCGTGTGATAGCCTTCACCCTCCCCCGGTTAGTAGCTGTTGAATTATAGGGAATTTCTGGCTAGTGGGTGGGAATTGGCCAAGAATAAATTAAGGAGAAAATAGGGGATAGTAGGAGAAAAATCCCCCCCCCCCCCCCAAAAAAAAAACACAAAAAAAAACATAAAAAACATATAATCGTTAATTTGGTGAGGTTTTTCTGTTAGGAGATGTTTAGGTAATATTTATGGAAGGAGTCTCCAGTGTCAGCACTTTATAATGGTCAGGAAATGGTGGTTTAAATAATGAATTATTTTCGTATAACAGCTTGTCCGTTGTGGCTTATTCTTTACTTAATACTGAAGTTTAGCATTTGTTAATATTACACAATGTAATGCATAGTGATATTTAAGGGAACCTTAATGTAAACGTTACCAGTTTTATGAAAAATGCCTAATATTAACACCTTTGTATTCAGGTATTATCTGTTTTTCTTATGTAATAAAGTAACTTAAACAATATACCATTTGATAGAGTAAAAACATTAAAACAAGAAAGTCAAGTCTGGTGTATACTGTATCTGGAATACATTTTATGATCAAACCTTTTCTAGTGATAATATTAATTATTTAATTAATTGATTGGTTTGTTTCACCAAGATTGCTACAAGATGGTAACGCAAATATGTAAATGCCAAGTGGTGCAATGCTATATCTGCATTCATTCATTCATTCATCACAGCCGTTACTTTAAGAAAAAGTGAATTTAACCAGTGACCTGATTTTTATTCCTCCTTGCAGTAGACAAATTTGTGTTGATTTCATACCAAGGATTCAGAGAAAAAGAACTTTTGTTCAGTTTCCTCACAGGAATTATATAACTTTCCTCAGTTTCTCCTTTTACATTTCAAATAGTGTTAACATATAAATGGTTATTATCTTTTTATAGACTCTCCTGAGGCCGTGATATTAAATGAGATCAGCGAACTCTTCACATTTTTAACAGCACAGCTTATCACAAAGGAAGAAGTGGAGCAAAACACTGCAATCATTGTAGTACAAGATTTTTACACTATTGTTTGTCAGTGTGTAAAGAATACAGCTCTTTCCCTTTCATTAGCATGCATGAAAGGAGCAGCTAATACACCACTGATGAGTCGCCATCTGGGTCTCCTCCCATCGTTTTAATCATGAAGATATTGTAAAAATATGCATACTGACACGTTCCGTCACGTTCGCCCCCATTCTGTCATCAGTGTCGTCATCCGTCCTGTTTTCCCAACCACTTTGTCTCAATTTGTATGAAAAGTTAGAAAAGTTAAAGATAGGGATGGGGTTCAAGTTCATACTGTTTCTTCCAACTTTATTAACATGAAATGCAACAAAATCCAGCCACACCAACCTTGTTTATTGCAATTTGTACAAATGTTTTCATGAGAACAGGGTCTCATTTGTTCATTTGTGTATAGTTTTGTTCATAAGCTATAAATAAGAACATAAATTGTTTCCACATTGTATATCTCCTGTATCAAATGTTATAACTTCTTTCCTTCTAGACAAACTATTTGGAACAGCACCAAGTAATTTATTTTGTATTTCTGTACTTCATGTGACACTTCCCTTCCTCATGGTCAGTATATTTTCTTCTCTCAAATATTTTAATATATTCGTAAGGTGTTTAATATGTTATTAGATTTTGGAACTGATTCAAACAGGGTCAAGGTCACAGCAAGGTCAAATGTCTGAAAAAGTTTTTCTTCAGTTCCTTTTTAAAGTATATAGGACCAGACTTGTTGGTGGTGGCGGCGTCTCCATCTACGCTGTTGGCATTGAGTTTTATTTGTTTATTTATGTTGACATAAGGTTATGTTTAGAATTGCTAATTTTGTAGCTCAGTGTACTTCTGCTATGTCAGATGGCATCAAAGAGTAACATAAAGGATTGTGCAGATTTTGTGCAGCCTCATGAACACTGTTCTTAAGTACAGTGATACCTATTTTAGAATACTGCATTTTATGCTTTTTTTATTAATTACTCTTACTAATGTTTTTTTTTTTGTGCCAATCTGAGCAACTAGCAACTAAAATTCCTTGCAACTGAAATCTTACTTGGCTAATTAAATGAACTCTGTATACTCCGAAGAAAGCCACCTGAGACCTAAATACTGGTGGCCCTGTGGCTGTGCCAACTGAATGAACAGAACCATCTATGTGACCTGCCAATAAACCTCACCCCTTTAATCATTTAGAAGAAGTGATTTGTGGAGCATCTGTTTCCACCGAAAGCCTGTTAAGAGTGTAGTAGAGAGAGCGACTGCAGTGCTAATGGCTGTTTAGATGCAGATTAGATCGAACATGTGAGACTGTACAAATTATTTAGTCTGGGATAAAAGCTGGGGTCATCCACAGAGATGTGATAAATGCAGAGGTGTGAGTTCAGCACCAGATTGACTCACGGTGCTGAGGAGATTATAATTGTGATTAAAGTTTATGGGTTGGGAAAGTGAGTGATGTGGAGGAGTAAAAACTGACCTCCCTTGCGGTCATAACTATAGCAACAGTAACTTTGCTATGGCTGTCTAAATTTGAATAATTGCTGGATGTCTCTTTTCTCAGTAAGCTGTAAATAATGCACACATGCTCTGATGATGATGATGATGAGGCCTTTTATGTTGTCTGAATGCAATCGTGATTGCTGATGCATAGCAGCTGTGTGTGTGTGTGTGTGTGTGTGTACACATGTGCAGGATGAATATCCAGGTTTCGGTTTTCGATGCTATATGAAGAGGTACCAGGTGTCAAGAACAGAGACTCTCAAAATGATAGACTCAGAGTGAGGGAAAGAGAGTGCACATCAGCATTCAGACCTCAGAACTGTCTATGTGCACTTTCAGTTATTTGAGATTCTGACCTTGAATGCCAGTGAACTTTTCTTTTGTGATTCTTACTGTGTTGAGGAGCAATATTAAATCCAATGCCAGTCTGAACATTTGTTGAGATATCCTCTCTTTACATTTACAGCATTTAGCAGACACCATTATCCAGAGAAACTTACAGAAGTGAAAGGTACATTTTTACTTTTATCTCATGTATATGACTGAGCAGTTAAGGGTTAAGGGCCTTGTACAAGGGCCCAGCAGTGGCAGCTTGGCACTACTGGGATTTGAACTCACAAACTTCCCATCAGTAGTCCAGTACCTTAACTCTGAAGACGGTGAAGAGGTGTGTTAAAGATATAACCCTTACCTTGTCCCCTGCCTCGGACATCTTCTGTCATAAGCCACAGACATGGAGTCCAAAACACCAGAGATTTCTGGCATTCCTGATAAAAGAAAATAATTTCCACCAGGATAAGGTGTTCCTTAAAATGGTACTTACTGTATATTGCTCAACAATATTTCCAGTAAAGGTCAACGCTTCTTCATACTTACTCAGCAGAGCTTGTGCATGGTCTTATCTGCTCCTCCTGAGGCACTGACCAGTTTGCCAGAACATCATTGGGGCCACCTGAAAGCCTTTATCTATGGCTTCTCCAAACTCCTTCCATGTAGCTTTTGCTTCTGCAAATTGATAGCCCTCCATGAACACTACTTGGAAAACCTCCTTCTTCCACTTGATGGCTTTCCAATATCTCCATCCTTCCTAACATGAGTAATGAAGTCACCAATAGTTCTATGGAATCTACAGAAGGTACCCACTCAAGCTCCTGCTTAATCTCCCCCAAGAACACTGGATGAATAGCACTGCTATAAAGCCAACCCTCTTGTCCACTAGGGAAATCTCTAACTGTGAGGCCCTCAGCCTGGTACTGGTGAGTATCCCCACATCGATGGGGACTCAGGAGTAGGAGAGAGATTGCCCCTCATCAAAAAGTTTGGTACTGGAGCCCAAACTCTGGACTGGACTATGTAAGGCTGACTTTATCTAGTTTATAGAATTCCATTTCACACACTAACCCATGTTCTTTTGTCATAACTGAAGTGAAATTTCACGTTCATAATCTGACTCCCACCCTTCATCTTGTAGGTGGTGAGCCCACAAGATGTTTCCACATTTCCATGTGGGTGGCCAAATCAGCAGACGCTCGGTTGTGGGCACTAGCCCCAGGCCTGGCTCCGGGGGTGGGGACCCTGTAACCCTAATCTAGGCAGGGTACGCTTTGTGTTTTTGTACCTTTCATAAGCATCTTTAGGACCTCTCTGATCTGGTCACTGGAAACATTAAGCCCTGATGTTCACCAAAGTACACAAGCTTCTCCACAAAAACAAGGTCTAAGAAAGAAAGAAAGAGTGACAAAATTATATAGAAGGAAAAACTGATAAAAGAGTTTTCTAAATGTGAGAGAGTGTATAAATATGAGAGAGAGAGAGAAAGAGAAAGAGAGAGAGAGAGAGAAAATGTAAGGATGTAAACGGAGTAATATGGACTTTCAATGCCCATGTAATGGAGAGAAAGAGTTAGAGTTGCTGATGATGTGAATGAGGTCAGTTTAGTCATGTACGAGGAGCTGTAATGAGTTTAATGAGTGTAGGAGCAAAGTGAAGAGCTGCACCATGATGGAAAACAAAAATCACACCATTTACAGGAGGTCAAGCAAAAGCACATTGTGCTGATGGGGAGAAAATCAGGCTCATCACACATCACATCAACATCATCCACATCAGCAATCAGGATCGATGTGTATTCTCTCCCTCACTCTTTCTCTCTCTCACTCACTCATTCTGTCCTTTTTTCTTTACTCTTACAGAATATTTAAAACTTATGGATCTGCCTATCTGTCCATCATAATGAATTGGACGGCACATGGGGGACTCTCAAACGTTCCACTCTCTACGTGATAAGCATGAGAAAGATTGAATTCGATTGATTTTCCTCCTCCATTGGGACAGAGAGAGACAAAGTGGTGCTGAGTTAGCACACAGAGAGGCTGCGACATTCTGTCAACTATTTTACTCATCTATATACCTTAGACCTGTGGAGAACTGCTGGTAAGGGTGTTAATATATGATGTAGTGAAAACTATAAGCTTTCCTAAACTAAAATGTGATTTTCTTGTATGTACCTCAACCTCAAATTCTAGCATTTTAAACTCTAGCATCATACTGAATGTGGCACAGGAGCATTACTGACACCTGGTATTTTTTGTTTGCTAGAATTCAGCCCCATTAATATCCATTTGGTTTTCCCAGACTACCATACACATATAGCTGGTTCTAAAGGGGTTCTAATTGGAATCACATTGGAATGATAAGGAAACCTCAATGTTTGATCCTGAGCTTGGGCTACTGTCTGTGTGGAGTTTTGCATGTTCTCCATGTGTCCATGTGGGTTTCTCCCGGGTTCTCCGGTTTCCTCCTACCTCCCGAAAACATGCCAGTAGGTGGACTGGCTAAAATAAACTGCCTCTAGGTGAGAATGAGTGTGTCAATATGTGTGTGCATGATGCCCTGAGATGGACTGGCATTCCATCAAGGGTGTATTCTTGCCTTGCCTCCAATGTTCCCAGGATAGGCTCCAAATCCACCTTACCAGGTTAACTGAAGATGAATGAGTAAACATATGCTAGCTTTAACAAACATTTTCTTCTTTTACTCTTTAATTATAGTTGATTGTCATTGTTCTTAGTTACTATCTGTCTGGCCTCAGGGTTAACTTCAAATATTGGCTCAGTTTTTGTACAGTTAATTGGACAGCCCCTTGCATACTTAAGGTGAGGTCTTCCCAACACCATTTTGCAGCTTCTGAGACTAGATCTTCTCAGATTGCCAATGTCGTTTATCATGTTGTGACTGTAATTGTATTTTTTATGGTCCGATCGTTTCCTACCTGCTGTGAGCTGTCGGAGCTTTTGTGGTTGTGAGTCAGAAGTTGTAAAAGGTTGGAAACCTCTCGACTGGAATACAAATAAAGACAAAATGTCCTCCTTCTCTACAGTGTTTCACACACATCTGATTCCTATGGCATCAAGGCAATGTATCACCGAACCCACTGTATGAGTAATTAGTCATTAAGTAATTAGCATTAATAGGATTGACGATCTATTGTAATATAGCAATGAAGAATCAGAATGGTGTTTTAAACCATAAAAAGCAAAAGTATTATTTTCCACAGCATACTGAAAATGAGTAAAAATCAGAGTGTGCTCCTGATCTTTTCATTCTGTTGATTTGGAAATTGATTTAATACACATGAACAAATTACATTTACAAGCCCATTAGACTTTGCTTCCTTTTCTATCTCTCACTTTCAGTTTCATCTCTATCCTAATTTCATAGTCATTTGTATTTCCATACCCTGAGAACACTGAGAGTTTTTCAGAACCCTACTGAATTCTCGATTCTGATTGGTCAGGAGTTGTTGAATAATTTTGCATTTGTTGTTTTGTACCAAATTATATTTTTGATATGGTGAAGTTTTTTATAAGGCATAGTTCATTTAACTTTTATGGAAGGAGTCTCCAGTGTCAGTGCTTTGTAACCATCAGGCATAAAGCTGTAAGGTTTCCTATACAGGAAAGAAAAAAAATGGATACTTTTGACGTCCTTCATTAATAAATTTTAAATTGTAAATAATATTTGGCATATTGCTGTAGTATAAGAGGAATAAAACACTTTGGGTCCATCACTGATTTTTTTTTTCTATAACAGCGTGTCTTGTTGCCTTTTATTCCTTACTTTTCCTGCTAGTTTTTTGACTGTGGTTTAACCAAAGACCTGAGGAAAATGTAATCAATTAAGTGAATAGGGGTGAACCAAATGTAGTTTAGAATGTTATGTAGGAGGGAAAAAGAAGGATACAATGATTTAAACAAATGCATATTATCAGCTTTTAAAAACAGCAAAACTGGTGGATGAAGTTGCTTAGTTTAGCTATTTGGTTTACGACTCCATAAAAGCTAATGTCATTTCTTGTGTTTATTGGGCTTGCTAACTAGCAAGCCAGCTAGTTAGGCCACTATCTTTGTAACTGGTCAAATCTCTACAGAAATTTCTGACTCATCACAGTATTACCTTTTCAAATGTAAAACAATTTGCATGATTGAATTGAAGTTATATAGGTTAAGGTTAGGATTAGTGTTCAATCAACAGCTTTCATTACAGTTTTGTGAAATGATACATATGATCATTTTTTTCATGACATCAAATTTCAAAATTGCACTTGCTACCAAGAATTAGGGAATGTTAAAGTAACTGTTGTACCGCAGGGTAGCAGGTCCACTGGCTGTCCAGTTGTTCAGAGCACAGGGTCATTGTGTTCCCATTAATCCATCATCACACTCATTACACACTATTAATGACCAGTCATGTACCGTGGAGCAGTGTTTATGAATGAACATTTCCTGCTCATTACGGCCTTCTGCACGGACATGACAAACTGTGAGCCATTAGCAAACTCTAAACTCTGCTAATGACATATGCTTTCCTAACAGTGTGTTCACCTCAACATATACCTTTACTAATAATGATACAAATCTGAACAAAAACATCCAAAGCAGAGTTGCATCAGATTAATATGCTGTTCTAGATGGAATATGGGACCATAATGAGAAAAAATATTACAGTTAAATGTATTTTTACATTTCATTTTACTAGACAGTCATCTATTACTAAACAAATAATAAAAAGCAAAAAGCTATACGTCTGTGTTAGACACAAACCAGTTTGGATGCAAGTGCAGGGTTTCATTAAACAAGCCAGGGCAAACAAACCAAAAGGCCAAAGCAAAGATCAGAATGAGTAGGCAGCCAAAGGATCAGATGATCTCTAAACCGGCTGAACTTGGTAAGGACTAAAACTAGAATGAGGCAAAAATTCAAAAACAGATGGTGGAAGACAAAAATGGTAGGGCAAATCAAATTTATTAGATGTCCCACTGGGGCATCCCCCAGCTTCAGTTGTGCTGTCCAGTCTTCTGTTTTTGTTGCCTAGAAACTGACTAGGGTAAAAACTGACTAGGGTCGTAACAAAGATAAAGTATTAACATACGGCAAACTAGCTAGCCAGTCAAGTGCTTTAGTGCACATTAAAGGAAATTAATCTAAGATTATTATCCTCTTCTGACGAAGTTTCTAGTGTTTGTGTCCTCGACGTTTGTGCCCTTGGCTATGAGATATAAAATCTATTATATGAGTCTCATTAGTGTCTTATGTTTTCTCTTGATATGTTTAACTGCAAAGTGAGTGTGTGTAGTAACTTGTCATCTATGCACCCTAATGAATCATTTTCTGGTTATTGCATCTACTTGTCTGCCAGACAACTATAAATAAAAAAAAATAGCCTGGAAATGAAATCTACTATTCCCAGACACCCAAGCTACTAATTTGTGTACCTCTGAAAAAAAAAACAACATTGCAAGATTTAGTAACAAATGATAACTAGAGCAAGAGCGAGACTTCACAATATAAACAATCTGTTGAAAGTCTGGGCTATTTAAAGGGAGTGTGCTGATTGGAAACTGATGTGTATGATCAGAAGTCTGAAGCATGTGAATGGGAATATGTGTCCTGTGATTGGTGATGCGACATGGTTTGTAGGTTGTAGGTTGTTAAAATATATAGAGAGCACGCTGGTCACATGATCGCGTTCTTTTGTGGAGGGTCTGCACCATTACGAAAACGGGAATCATCGTCATTTTTGCCGACTTTGGAGCTCTATTTCCATCTTAAATGACACCTTAGGCAATGGCATAGAACTCATTATGTTTTATGTTTATATTTAATTTTTTGGAGAACCAAACCGTTGGAGCCTAGGAGCCCGGCTGCAGTGACCGACCTCGGAGCACTCTCCTGGGCTTGCCCTCTCGTCTCACCCTCATTGTAAGCAAATGCTCATGGACCAGTAATCAGCAGTAGCTACCACTATATTATAACGTACAAAGTCACAAAGAGCCAAAAAAATCAGCAATTTTTACATAGCGTATACACAGCCAGCTGTCTTTTCTATGCATACTGATATAGGTTATTGTTTCCAGTTTAGGACGCCATATTGGTAACTACAAGACTGCACAGATTGTATAAGAGACAACTTGGGAAGCATGCACTCTCTATATTTTAACTCTATGGTTGTTGGCTGGCTGAGGATCATGGGAAGTCTAGTTCATGGTTTCAGTGTTTTCTTGGCCTGGTCATGATTTCCAGATCAAATCATCTTTGTAATTAAATCTTGTGTCTTGGTGTTTATTTAATTGCTACAACAGTGATGGATTGACTATCAGATATTATTTTTCTTGTTGTTCCTGATGCCTACCATGCACATTAATCATTCTGAAAATATTCCCATGTGGGTCCTCCAGGGCAGAGGGCTGCTCAGATTTATGACATTCAAAGACAAATGTGAGACAAAAACAGAAAGCTCATATTTGAGCCAAAAATTTGACCTGAGCAATAAGACTTATAATGATTATGGTCAACTCCCATTAAGAATATGGTTAATAAGCATAATTAGAAACACCTTGGATAGAAAATGCCTGCTTGTGCTGCCTGATTAATGTAAATTGTCTCATTAATCATCATGAGTTTCAAAAACTGGCATTATGTATAAATGATGTGCTGTAGAAATGATTTATTGGCGCAGTTAAACTCCTGCCACTTCTGTCACACAGAAGCTTTAAACATATCTTTTCTATTTTACATGTAATAATTACACTAGTTCAGAGGGTGTATTTTTAAGAAATGTGTTTTCCTAATGGAAGTTACATTTGACTCCTGTCATACAGACAAATGACACACTTGTGCTTTGTGTAAAAACTCAAGTTCGGCATTACTGACTTGAAGGTAGAGGTGTAGTTCCAGCCTGATCCAACAAAAAAGCCAGCAGAATGGATAGTTTTTAATCTCAGGTGAGCAGTTGGATCAAAAGAAAGCCACGTTTATTAACATACACTATATAACCAAAGGTATGTGGACACTTGACCCTCACACCCATATCTGGTTCTTCTCCAAACTGTTACCACAAAGTTATGCAATTTTCTAGAATTTCTTTGTAAGCTGTAGCATTACGATTTCCAATAACTGGAACTAAGCGGGCAAACCTGTTCCACCATGACTGTGCCCCTGTGCACAAAGTGAGGTCCATGAAGACAAGCTTGGAGTGGAAGAACTCGGGTGACCTGCACAGAACCCTGATCTCAACTGCACTGAAAACCTTTCGGATGATTTGGAATGATGGCTGCGCACCAGGCCTTTTCTCCCAACATCAGTGCCTGATCTCTTGCACTCTTTTGGCTGAATAGGTAAATCCCCGAAACCACTGGGGTTGTGGGGACACTGGGGACTAGCTCCATATTAATGCCCATGGTTTTGGAATGGGATGTTCAATACTCAGGTGTCCACATACGTTTGGCCATATGTGGTATCTAGGAGCATTGGACATGCTAGGTTGCTTGCAAACCACTATGTAGTGTGTTTACTGCATTCCTTCAGTAAATACTTTACTCTGGTCAGGGTTTCTGTGGTTTACATTACTAATTTGTTTATATAGATCAAACTTTCTTCAGGAGTGAGCAGGATTGGTCAAACTTTTTCTAGGAGTGAAGTGGCTTGGTCAAACTTTCTGTAGAAGTGGGCAGGATTAGTCAAACTTTCTGTAGAAGGGAGGAGATTGGTCAAACTTCCTGCAGGAGTTGATGGGATTGGTTAAATGTTCTCTGGGAGGGGACAAGATTGATCAAACCTTCTGCAGGAGCAAGGGGGATTGGTTTAACTTTCTACAGAAGTGGGCAGGACTGGTCAAACTTTCTGTGGGAGGGGACAGGATTAGTCAAACCTTTTGACAGAGTGAGTGTGATTGGCCAGACTTTTTTGGTCAAACCATATAAATGAGTGTACAGGACTGATCAAACTTTTTATAGGACCAAGTGAGATTTGACTTTCAGCAAGGGACAAGATTGGTCAAATTTTCTGCAGAAGTGGTCAGGATTGGTCAAACTTTCTGCAGAAGAGAGTAAGATTAATCAGACTTTCTGCAAGAGTGGGCAGGATTGGTCAGACATTCTGTGGGAGTGGGTGGAACTGGTGAAACATTCTATAAGACCAGGCAATATTGGTCAAACTCTCTGCAGGAAGGGGTGGGATTGGTCAAACTTCCTATGGGAGCAGGGGGGGGTAGTCTTAGTTTTCATGGTAATGGGTGGGATTGGTCAAACATTCTGCAACGGGGGACTAATCAGACTTTCTATGGGAGTGGGTGGGATTGCTCTCTACGGGAGCAGGCAGTGACATTGGTCAAACTTTCTGCAGAAACAGGCTGGATTGGTAAATTTTTTTGCAGGGTGTGGGTGGAATTGGTCAAACGTTCTGCAGAAGTGGGCAGGATTGCTCAAAACTTCTGTCGAATAGAAGCAGGATTGGTCAAACTTTCTGCAGGAATAGGTGAGATTGGTCAAACTCTCTCCAGGAGTGTCTGCAGATAATATAATGGCAGAAAGATACTAGGTGATTTTTTTTTTTTTTTTTTAGAAATTTTGATATCCTGTGGAAACTCACACTGGCTTTGACTTGGTCCTGTTCAAATCAGTTCATGTCTTTTAGAAATCAGTTCTGATCAGAATTAGCGACTCTTCAGAAACAAATCCAGTTATCAATAATCTGAGATGGTTAGGGCAGTTAAATGAACCATTTCTTCCCCCTGTACACCACTGTACACCAGCTGATGACCAAAGCAGCTAATATTTGGTCAGATTGTCAACAGTAAGAATGAAAAAAATGAAAAAAATTTCCTCCAATTGTAGATTGTTTATCTGACTTAACTGGGAATAAAAGAGAGAAACTTTACTGCTTTCCAACAGTGAAGTATTTAAAGACATGTGAATATTCAGTGAGTTGCCCATTTTAACCCCATAAAAGCTGTAAATTATAACCTTTCAGTGGGCCCAGACCTTCTAATACTTATAACTACAGATTGATTTGTTTCACTGTTACAGAATAATTCAAATTAGGAACTGAATATCACACTTTAGGATGAATAAGTGAATAAAAAATCAAGAAGGTAATCATATTTTCCCCCATATACACTGAGATGTGAGGTAGGCATAGGAGTACCCAGTGAACTGGCAGCTCTGTGTAGTTCAATCATCTGTTATATTAAAAAAAAGAAAAGATCTGTAAAGGACTGTTAAGTTCTAGGGGAGAAAAGGGCAATTGTACCATAAAGATGGTGGATAGTGTTCCTTTTCTCTGTCAGGAAAGCATCTATCTTGGGGAATAGTGGCCTTTAAACCAAAGATAGAGCAAAGGATTAACTAAGACCTGAGTGCAGCTGGTGTGATTGCCCACCAGTTACTTCCACACTATTTTTTATTATCAGCTCCAGAACATCCTTAAATGGTGCCATTACTTCACTGAGAGCAGGTTTGACCTTCATGCTTTGTGTCGATCAAATCCAGCACTTGTGAAGTTCAACAAGACCATCAGGGTTCAATCCATCAATAATGTGACTGTCTTGGTTAGTGGCTTTTTCATAACGGATGTTCAGAGAGCAAACTCAGAGGAGAGAAAACACTTTGCACTTTGCACTGTCTCCTGAGGAACGGCTGCCAAGTTAAAGACAGTTTCTAAAATAAAATATCACCTTTTCAGGCCTTTCTCTCTGTTTGTTACTCCATTAGTACAAAGTTGCTACCTTTGGCCTAAATTTGGCTCTTTGGCCTCAGCACTTCAGCTCAGACTTACCTGCAATTGTTAATCAATCATTGAGTAGTGATAGCCATGTAACCTGGCAGAGGAAAGGAGAGGACAGGACAAGAGAGGAAAGGAAAGGATAAAAAGTAAAGAACAGGACAAAGCAGGGATGAAAGGAAAGGAAAGGAAATGAAATAAAAGAGACAGGACAGGAAAGGACAGGACAGAACTATCCAACAACGGGTGTACTGACAGCCTTGTATTGGTAAATTAGGTGTGCAGACATCAAAATATTATGAAAGGAAGGGAAAGGAAAGAGCAGGACGTGGCAGGAAAGGAAAGGAAAGGATAGAAAAGGAAAACACAAGACAAGACAGGAGTAGAAAGGAAAAGAAAAGAAAGAAAATTAAAGGAAATGAAAACAAAGACTGGCTCGAGGTTACGAGTAGGAATTACAAGTTCAAGGGGCATTTACTTTGTTTTTTCCTAGTCAGATATCAGAAAATCTCTGTTACAAGCTTTAGTTGAATGCAGCAATGCCACTGGCACCACTATCAGCAGGTAATCAAATGGCACTGTGGGCACTAACCATGAACCAAAGTGAAAACAGATCAACTTGTCAAGGAAAGAGTTTAAACTTAAACAAGTCAACTCAGAATTTCATTACAAAAATAAATTTTGAATGCCACTGAAATGTGTTAATTATATTATGTGTTAATTGTAAAGATTAATATGCAAATCATTTAGGGTGTTTTTTTTAAAAAAGTGTGTCTAATATGTCTTCTGGTCAAGTGGCCATCCCTGGTTTCTGCTTCATTTCTCCTCATATTACCATTCTGATCACGACGCCAGGCTTTCAGAAGCTGTTTTCTTTCCAGCACCTGTGCTGACTTTGCAGATTTCTCACTAGGATATTGGCAGGCTATAAATCGATGTCTGTCAGTTCTTTAAACATTCTTGCTTTTATTATATTATTTGTCTAGACCTGAAAAACATTAAAACTGCTGACTTTCACAGTGTAAAAGTAAGGAAATGTTTTAGTCTGTCAACTACAGAGGTGGAAACAAGTACTCAAATTCCAGCAATTCCAGTAATCCTACTGTTACTTTCTATCTCTGCTCAACTGAAGTTGACAAAGTCACCGTGTTTTCACAGTTTTTAATTTTTTGTTACTAAAACTAAGGGTTACATGACACCAAAAAAGCAATGCAGAAGCATTTTCTCTGTGAAATGTGAGAAAATGATAATGAATAAGTCTGCGAACCTGCTCTGTGATTTTTACAGGTAGGTGTCTCATAACAGACAGTGATTTAAGAATTTTAGATCATATTATTATTGTTACTTCCTTGTTTAATTAAACCACTGTTCTAAATTTCCCTCAAAATGTCAAATGATTAAGAATGACATGTCTAAGGATGGGGCTCATTCCAAAATGCTCACATTAAAGTTTTATTTGTCACATATATACACTCATACAGTGCACAATGAATACTGAATACTATACAATGGAATATGGTAAATTATTTAATAAATGGTATTTCTACATGATGTATCTATGAAACAGGGTACAGGGTGAGACAGTTGTGTTGAAGACAGTTGTGTTGAATACTTAACAATGGAGTATGGTAAATAATTGACATGTGCAGATGTAGTGCCGAATTCATCCTCTCTGTGTTGGTCTTCAGGCTGTAATAGTTCTTTCCAGACGACAGTAAGAAGAAGGCATTGTTATGGTGATATGAATAGTAAATCATATTTTATGTGCAAGAATGAACAGAATTAATACATTATGTCAGATGAGTCAATAGACCATTCTTGTCATAGCAACATAATATGTGTTAGTGTAATATGTCTTACACTAGATACTAGCTAGTTAGCCACAAACCTTTTCCATTTCAATAATATCAACAGACAGAAGCACAAAAGCAGATAAATTGACTAAATCCAATTAATTAATTAATTTTGGGTCCTTTTCTCCTTGTGCTTTTTCTGTTGGCATTTTTTTTCATCCCAGACAGATATGAATGCTCCATGATTTTTGCTTCTTCTGACCTTACATTATTTAGCTAATTTTGTTATGTAAATTTCTGTTTCTATTCTTTTCAAACCACTTGTGACAGCCTGATAGAGAAACCTTTTGTGAAATGATCATAAAGTGTGCTTTTTGGTGTATTTATTTTAAAAATCATGGGCTCCTAACTGGCTGCTTATAGCAAGAAATGGACCTGTGTATCTGTATCTATTTAGTGGTCCAGCTACACTATATGGGTAAAAGTATGTAGACCCCTGACCTTCACACCCATATGTGGGCTTTCCCCAAATTTCCCCAAAGTTGGAAGCACACAATTGTATAGAATGTCTTTGTATGCTGTAACATTTTAATTTCCCTTCACTGGAACTAAGAGACTCGAACCTGTTGCAGCATGACAATGCCCCTGTGCACAAAGCGAGCTCCATGAAGACATGATGTGTTAAGGTTGGAGTGGAAGAACTCGACTGTCCTGCACAGAGCCCTGACCTCAACCCCACTGAACACCTTTGGGATGATCTGGAACACCGACTGCACCCCAGACCTCCTCACCCAACATCAGTGCCTGACCTCACTAATGCTCTTGTAGCTGAATGAACAAATCCCCACAGGTGTCCACAAACTTTTGGCCATATAGTGTATTTAGAAATATTTGATGAATGTTTCCGCATCTCAGCCAAAATGGTGCTGATCTAAAAATAAATGAGACGTCAACTTTGTACATAGCGCATGACTGGCTGTGTTTCATGCTTCATTGGTCATTTATGTTGTACAGTTTTCCACCAGAGGGTCAGAAAAAAACAGGTCAGGATTCAAAGTTTCCAAGTCCCTTGTCTGATGTCTGATTTACCGTCTTTTAATATTATTACTTGCATTACTTGTATACACTCTTGGCCAAAGTCTATAACAGACTGATAATGATAATGTGTTCTCCATGTCAGATTATACACTGAAGATCCTCTAATGATAGACCTGCAATTGAGGTAATAAGGAGATTTTTTTCTCTCCATTAGTGTATTTCTTTTACATTTTGCCATTGCCACTACTATATATTTTTAGCTTTCTCATGGCGCCATCAGAAGAGTTTAGAAAAGCATTGTATCAGTATTCACACTCTGCCAGAACTTTGTCTTTGGTCACAGTGGCACTAAATCGGCAGCTGCTGAGAATGTTATGTGTTCAAAGACCGCCGATATCAACTCATGACCAAAGTATTCTTGAAATCTTGGATTATTTCATCCTGTGCAATTTTTGTCTGCCTGCTTTCATATACTGAAACATAAAGAGGAAGAAGCTGAATTATGTAGACCAAAAAATAATAATAATAATAATAATAATAATAATAAGGTGGAAACAGCAAAAAGCTGGGACTATTTGGGAAAAAAGGTATTTAGATAATGGATTAATTCAGGTAGACTAAGGAAAGAGAAAAGAACTAGGAAACATGGCTAAATGTGCAAGCACAGAGAAGAACATATGTTATATGTTCATAACATATATAGTTATTTTCCATATTGTGGTCCATTGAGGTCTAGAGTGAATACACACTTAATCACCGGAAAAGTTGCTTTTGTGAGACCATTTTGGTAAGAAAAGTCTTCAGGTCACTACAAAATATGCCTCAGCTTATTCTATCCCAGTCGAAATCCTGTACTACAGATGAAACCCCTGACACCACTTAGGACAAGGAAAAAGAAAAGGAAGAAACACACAGATGACTTCCGTCTAAGAGCCAGAGCAATGTTTCATATAGTAGAACAAAAGAGGCTGTTTATTTGCTGACCAGCATCCAGTGCCATTAAACACCTATTCTTCTTTATTAGGATGACACACACTAACCTCCTGCAGTTAATGATGATAAATAGCTCAATAAAAATACCAGGAGCCTCTCAATTAAGATTGTACTGGATAATCTGACATAGTGGTGTTAAATTACAACAATAAAGTCCAACTTTCTAATTGACGTGAATCAAATTATTTTTGGCAAGACCAAGTTTCAATCAGAATAATTAGACGGTATAATTGACTTTATGACAATTAGTAGGTTTACTGGCCAAGAAAAGTAGGAAAACACACCACACACACACACACACACACACCATGGTGATAACTGTACATTGGTTGATCCTGATTTAACCTTGAACAGGCACATAAAGAGTTTTCAGTGGCTTGCTTTAGTAGTGAGAGTGTACAGTATGTCACAGTTCTTCATGCTCTGCTGGATGTTTTATGGTCGGATGATCATTACACACTTGACCTGTGGTTAGGACTCACCTTATCACTCATAACTGAAACAAATTTACTTTCACACCTCTTCACATCACTTCCCATTTAAAAATCAATTGACCTTTTGTAGAATTACCTTTGGGAACATGGACATGTGATTCACTTAAGGGATTTGGCGTCATGGCATAGTCATAAGTATTAATACTTATGTATTAGTACAAAACAAGGCTTTAGGTACAGTAATGATTTTTTCATTGAATTCAAATGATTATTTCATCTCCTCATCTATTTACAGGTACAATTATAATATCATTTGAATATTTTAAATTTGTACTTTTGAGATTAGTTCTCAGTTTGCCTTTACATTCTTTGATTATAAGTGATAAATAGTTAATATTTTGCAAAGTGCTTTTTTTCCTTTTTTTTTTTTTTTTTTTGCTACATTCAATATAGATTGCCTACATATAGACACACTAGATTCACTGTTAATGTTTGGTTGCCTGGTAACCACATACAGTAAGTGAAATAAGTGTAAAGTATTGTACTGTATATCTTGGTAATGACTCAGTCACAGAATTGATGATCTGACCAGAGTTTCACTGATCGAGGCAACAGGAAGGGCAAAGTGAGTCATTGGGAAATTGATTTTTACACATGGGCAGGTGTAACCTCAGAGAATCTAAGGGTCAGCCCTGTGATGAAGATTGCTGTTAAAAAATGATGGTGTGATTGAAGAGGTCATGTACGAATGTGGAGTATGACACAGAGGAGACATTGTGTTCAAAAATCACTTCCTGCCAAATGGGATTTTGATGTTTTGGTCATAAATCAGCAGCAGTGTTCATCTATTCTCTCATTTAGTGGGTCACTGTGTGTAGTAAGTAAAACGTCTACACTGAGTTGCCAGATTAGTATTTGACACTAGGGACACAGATTGATTATGAGTACATATATTTTTTAGTATTTAGTATTTTGATACTGATATGAAAATGGATAAACCACATAGTATTAGTCAATCAGGGTTGGATCTGATATTTAGTTATTTAGTGTGTGCCATAAAAAGCACATACATCTGTGTGCATATATTTAGGCAATTAGGCTTTTATTTTTATTTTTATTTAAGTGAATTGCACTAGCTAAGGACAGTGGCTAACTTGGGCAGAGTAGGGCTATAGTGGAAATGAGCAGGTTTTGTTTCACTTCAGAAAAACACAAATTCTTTTTGTTTCAACTTTTCTCTCTCTCTTTTTTTTTTTTTTTTTGCCATATTAATTTATTTCTATTTGTCTCTCTAACTAACACATCGAGCCTGTTTTTTCAGACCTCCTAGTGGTGTAGACCCCAGCATCTACAGTCTGAATATTGTGCAAAAATAGCTTTCATATAAAGAAAATAGTGACAATATCAACAAAAGCTGCTTGTCATCTTTCAAAGTAATAAATTATTTATCCACATATGAAATTTGAACTTTCTCTGTCTCATTGCTGTGGAGCACTCCATTACTGAACAGACGTGTCTCCTTGGGACTTGTTTACCGTCTGCCGAAACATGGCCAAATATTTGGCCAAATACTTTTACCATCAAAAAAAAAATCATGTTCCAAAAAGCCAACAATAAAATACAGCTTACAGGTAGAAACAACAGTTATATCATAGTTTATTTAGTTTAGTTTAGTTATTTTGTTTGTCTTTTCATTTAATTTATTAGTCATTGGTGTGCAGAATTTAAATTTTAAGACAGTAAGACTTTAAAATGTATAAGTAAAACAAAACAGGAAATTACCCCATTTTGGGTAATATAAAGCCGGATAATACTGTTTTCCCATCTACATTTAATTTATAAAGTTAATGTACTTGCAAATAGTGTCATTTCCAGCCCGGACATTTCCCCTCCAGAACACCAGACGGCACCCTCCTCCAAATTCTCGTACACTTCTTCACTGATCTCATGCAGTTCCTGTCCCAACAGTATAAAGAGCACATGGACCTTTCAGCAAGTATGAAGCTTTGTTGTTTGCTAGTTATACCTGTAAGTTCTGAGCTGGGTAGATTTTTGTGTCTGATCTTCATTTGCCTTGACACGTTTTTGCTCCTTTACCATGTTTCTGATTACAATTTGGATTTGTCTCGTTATTGAGTATTTTCTGTTATTGAGTCCTATTATTTTTGACTTTGGTTGCTGGAAAATACACCTACAGCAAATGGACCGTTATTCCATCTCTGAGAGCCCCTTGTTACAGAAAGTTTCTTCGCGTGTTGAAATATTTGCCAGACACGACAGATGGTCACATTGCTAACACCTCAATGTAAAGCAGTAAATATTTAAACCTCCTTATTTATTTATTTATTTATTTAAACACATTGTTCATTAAAAACTAAAATAAATCTAATTTAATTTGAAAACTCTTTAGGACTGATAAAAACTTTTGGAATGAAGTGTTGTTGAGGAGAGATTTTTCATGGCCTAACGTTCTTCTTCCTGATCTTCCTGATCACACTTTCGACAGTTACACTGGTGCAGAGTGTGTCCTACAGAATGGTCAGATTTGATATGTTGATATACAGGATATTGTTGCTACAGATGAGTTGGAAGTGGATATTTTTGTTTTCCTGTGAGACTGGATTTATTTCTGTTTTCCTGCAAGACTGGATTTATTTATTAAATGGTCTGAAATGTTCACAATCCTTTTTAGGATCTCAGAGCTGGAAATCAAATATACAAAGGCCTGATGTTCCCCTTGCCTGAACAGACAAATGGCATAGCATTGTGGCAGCATTGTGAAGATGTATAATGACAGGTATTTGTGCGTTATGAGGCTGACATTCCTATCTCAAACATGAATAAAAGCGATTTCAGATCCAAATGGGCTTTTATCTAGGCTGTGACATTTGTGAAATACAGACGGCTCCATTTCATAGCATTCTATCAGCCTGGACTGCCAGAGGAAATGATCGAGTTAATATTCAGATATGATTTA
>CM040458.1:28483222-28494309 GCA_022758105.1 Pangasianodon gigas | reverse complement strand
AATGCAACACAAAACAAGGGTAAAACAATACTAAAGTGCAGAGACCATGGTGCAAGATGAACATGCTATATATAAATATGAAATATGTAAACAGCAGAAGATAGAATATATTAAATCAAAAATATAAATAGTTATATACAGAAAAAGTGAGTGTACATGGTAGATAGAAAAGTTGCAGCTTCAGAGGGGAGAGTGACTGTCAGTAGGCCCTTCTTTCTTTTGGCCCTTATCTGGAGAAGCATTAATTCTAGGAACAGAATTACTTTTCATCTGATTCTTGACCATTTAGCTCCACCCACATAAATTTTGAGCTAATTTAAATATATACTTAAGAACTAGTCCTAGAATTTTTGCCACATCTTCAAAACTTTGCCATTGAAGAGTCTGAATCTTATCAAAAACCTTTTGAGATTTGTAAACCATATGGTCACAATCAATTCTAGCAAGGTGGAGCTTAATTTACTCAAATTGCTTCATTTTGATGATTTACACAAAACTTGAAAGCTTATTTTCTGTGAGGAACATGTACAAGGAAAAAAAAAAAAAACAGAAGACACATCATACACTCCCTACACATTTACATCTAAGGTCCTCTGGTTAATTTGTCCCAAGAGTAATAAATGGTTGAAAACAGACAGGTCATGGTATATATGAAATTAAAACATGAGTTCTTGTCAAAGACACAAAATAAGGCATTTGTGACCCCTCATATTCAGATACAAGAATTTATTTTCTTAGGGTGGGTCATGGATACTCTTTGACTGCTTCAATTTTCTTCTCCTGTGGCTTTAGTAGGCCTCGGCCAATGCGGTACCCCAGGTACTGTGCCTCAGTCAGCCCCAGATGGCTGTTCAGATGGAGCTTGTTCAGGACTTCCCTGAGGTGGTGCAGGTGGTCCGCTCTTGTGTTTGAGTGGATTACAATATCGTCCAGGTAGACAGCTGCGAGCAGCCAGTGTGGGCACAGGATGACATCCATGAGCCGCTGGAAGCTCGCAGGTGCTCCATGAAGCCTGAAGGGAAGAACCTGGTATTGCAGTCTTGGGCTTGGCGTCCAGGGCTAGGGCTACCTGCCAGTACTCTTTCGCCAGGTCCAGGGTGGAGATGAAGAGGGCTCTCCCCAGGCTCTCAACCAGGTCATCCACTTGGGACAGGGGATAGCTGTTTAATTCAGAGACCTGGTTAAGCTTACGGAAGTCATTGCATTGTCTGATACTTCCGTCAGGTTTCAATACCACCACAATGGGGTTAGACCAGGAGCTGACAGATTCCTCGATGATCCCGTCCCGTAGCATTTTGCTGACTTCCTTGGTTCTCTGGAACTCGGTAGGGCCTCTGTCAAACCACCACTCCCAGCACAGTCTTGATTTCATGGTGGACCAGGTGTGTCAGTCCTGGCTCCGCCGAGAACATGTCCGAAAATTGGTTCGCCCATTCTGTTAGGTCTTGCCGCTGTGAGGGGATCAGGTCCTCTCCCTTTTGGACCAAGGTCCGCCCTGGGGGGTCTGAGGGGACATCACAAAGAGCTGACACAGCAGGGACGGGCTCATTTCACTTCTTCAGCAGGTTAATGTGATATACTTGGGTGTTTGGTCACTTACCCGGCTGTTGCAGGCGGTAGTTCACTAGGCCCACCTGTTCAAGGACTGTGTACAGGCCTTGCCAGCAGGCCTGGAACTTGCAGTTAGTGGTGGGTAGCAGGAGGAACACCCGGTTGCCTGGCTGGAACTCATGGGGTTGCTCTGGCTGGTTGTATGCTTATTACTGTTCCACCTGCACCTCCTCCATGTACTGCCTAGGGGTGTGTCTTGGTGGGCCAGGCACAGTGGCATGGGCTAGCAGGTGGATGTATTAAGAGGTGCACTCCTGTGGGTGCTGGGGGAGAGCTTTTGGCACAGAGCAAGAAGTAAGCTTTGCTATCATCAGGCCCTATAACAGAAAGACAAAAAGCAAGGACCATCAAAAAGGAGACAGAACCTGCTTATCCTGCTGCAGCCCTTTTATATTCTCTTGGCTTCTCTGTGAGGGTGAGGAGTTGCCGTAGTCCTTATTGGTCACCAGCATTGCTCTATTTCTCTGCCCTGCCCTGTGGCCATGTGCTTGTTCGCTATCTAAAACACTAAAGGAGGCCTGCCATCACAACACTAAAACAGCTTCTCCATGTACCAATTGCATCGAGCATGTTTGTAATACACACACACTGTAAGATTTTCTTCATCATGTGCTGTGTTGACAGACATGCACATTCAAATGATGTTTGTTTTTGTGTCTAGTTCATTATTCTTATGCTATCTGCTGTAAACATGAATGCAAAAACACACTGTTGTTTTATCCAACTTTATTTCAGAAGGACATCATTCAATTTTGTGTGAACATAAATGAAATAAAAAAAGAGCAATGTAAATTTGAGTTTGTATAGCTGGCATTTGTTTCATCATAGCCAATACTACTTTCAATGTAACAAGACAGAGATAAAAATTTAGAGTAACAGTTAAAAAAATAGCTATCAATGGGCATAAAAACCTTATTTCACCAAAGTTTTACAAAAAAAATGATTTATGCTACAAATGTGTTGATTATATTAATTCATTGCTTATATTACACAAAAACAGATTATACTTTCATTGTTAAGAAAGTGACCTAGAAGAGGTAAATTTGAAATATTAAACAGATTTGTCATCATTATTGTTTGTAAGGGAGGTAGAGACCATATATACACTGTAATTATATAAATGGTTTATGTCTGTGGTGTTTTAAATGTCCAGTTATTGTCCCGGGTCAGTTTGACCCACCAAAGACCCCCAATGGGAGTAAAAAGTCATGGCTACACAAGGGTTAACTGTCATGAAATTCATGAACCTAGAACTATTGTTACTGCACAAAACAGACCCAAAAAAAGAAACATACTGCATTCCATATGAAGTTGTGCAGCTGTATATGTTTTGCTGAGCTCTGAGCTCTAACCTGATTTTTTTTGTTGTTTTTTTAGAAACCACTGATAAAAGCAAAGTGAGCTCAAATACTACATGGAGAAGCCATTCGTATTTACTCAGCTAATGGAAGAACCTCATACTCCCCACAACCCCTTTTAGTCCCTTCACTGATGGATGTCTAAGCATGCCCTTTAATAATGACAGAACAGCCCAGCCATTAGAGCTACACAAATAAACTTCTTCTTGTTTTCAGTTTTATATAAGGACATGTGGATTTGAAAATGTGAATTTCTCCATTATTGACATGGTTTAAGAAAAAAAAATCTCTCAATCTAATTTTACTTTTTGTTATTACTGTAAATAGATTCATTTCAAATATGACTTTACACCAGAAGGTGCAAGAATAAGAAGGAAATAAGCTGGTAAAGCCATGTCAAGCGTTAAATAGCTTTTTATCCATGAGGACTTGTGTGCTGAATATAATTAGAACAGGACATTGTGTATTTTTAAAACCATGTCACATCTGTTTTACTGCCTCATTCTTTATACGCAGCTTTTTATAATTATTTTAGAATATGGATCATGGCAGCATTGTCACATGTGTTTTAAACACGGCTCTATCACACAGGGCTTACAGACACACACACACACACACACCTCAACTTAAACAGAGCTGTAGTAGAGAGGGTCAAGAGCGTCTTGATGTCCACATCACCGTGGATCTCACCTTGTCAGTGCACAGGTGAAGAAAGCACAACAATGCCTCTACAATCTCAGGAGACTTATGAAGCTGTTTCTGAGCCCCAGAATCCTCAGATCGTTCTACATCTGCACCATTGAGAACATCCTGACTCGTAGTATCACTTGCTATGAGTTTTGGGAACTGCACTGCTCTCGACCATAAAAACCTGTAGTGTGTAGTACAAACTGCCCAGCGTATCACTGCAGGTGAGCTTCCCTCCTTCAAGGACATTTATCTCAAACAATGCCTGAGGAGGCCATGGAGGATCATAACTACCCCAGCCACCTAAACCGCACC
This sequence comes from Pangasianodon gigas, assembly GCA_022758105.1. NCBI lineage: Eukaryota > Metazoa > Chordata > Actinopteri > Siluriformes > Pangasiidae > Pangasianodon > Pangasianodon gigas. The sequence continues at coordinate 28,490,338 of CM040458.1, read as the reverse complement.
CTGCTTATGCTGCCCTCTTCTGGCAGAAGCTACAGTTTTATTATGCATATGAACAGATTCAGAGACTGCTTTATTGTTAGAGCTCTGTAACATAAGAATTTCTGTCATCTTTAATACTTTTTTATCCTGTGATACTGTGATGTGACAATGAAGTCTAAATCTAAATCTACTTCTGTTTCCAGCAGATTTTACTTCTGAAATGGTCTGTTAACCTTAAATACTTCATTAAGCTGCTCATAATTATTACCATTCATACCATATTAAGATCACTAAAACCATTTATACCACAGTGCAGTTGAATTTTCGAATCTTACTTATTTATTTGTTTGTTTGTTTGTTTGTATAACTTGGACAGTAGTTCTGGCTGCATTGTATAGGCTGAAAGGTAGGTTAATATTAATGTGTTATTATTTCTACAGAAACAACTCACATGAACATATATGCCAGACACTCCACATAATCTAAGACTAATGATAAATAGATTTTTTTAAAAGTGTTGTAAATGCACAATTGTTGATATGTGATGTTTCTTGTTAGGAGACATTTATTTAACATTTATGGAAGGAGTCTCAAGTGGCAGCACTATTTAACAGTCACAGTGTTTGGCAAAGTTGAGAGAGAGAGAGAGAGAGAGAGAGAAGGAGGTGCTGGTGAGGGAATGACTGTTGCTGTGAGTAATAATAGGAACTAACTTTTCTTGCAGATGCTTTAAATCTTAACTATAAAAATGAAATATAAACTGCTAAAATGCATGCTGTATCATTCAATAATAAACATTGTAACTGTTTCCAAATCACTGTGCTATACACTGAATAACACATCAAACCAGGTTAGAGCTGTTTTGGTGGCACAAGCGGGACTTACACAGTATTAGGCAGGTGATTTTAATGTTATGGCTGATCGGTGCATATATAAATATACACAAATCAGCCATAATATTAAAACCACATATATTAAATACATGTGTAAATATATGTGTTAATAAATGTTATATAAAATCTAATATTGCGTAGGTCCTCCTTGTGCCACCAAAACAGCTCTGACCCATCGCGCATGGACTCCACAAGACCTCTGAAGGTGTGCTGTGGTTTCTGGCACCAAGACGTTAGCAGCAGATCCTTTAAGTCCTGTAAGTTGCGAGGTGGGGCCTCCATGGATTGGACTTGTTTGTCCAGCTCATCCACAGATGCTCAATCAGATTGAAATCTGGGAAATATGGAGGCCAAGTCAACACCTTGAACTCTTTGTCATGTTCCTCAAACCATTTCTGAACAATTTTTGCAGTGTGGCAGGGCGCATTATCCTGATGAAAGAGGCCACTGCCATTAGGGAACACTGTTGCCATGAAGGGGCATACTTGGTCTGCAGCAATGTTTAGGTAGGTGGCATGTGTCAAAGCAACATCCACATGAATGCCAGGACCCAAAGTTTCCCAGCAGAACATTGCCCAGAGTATCACACTGCCTCTGCCGGCTTGCCTTCGTCCCATAGTACATCCTGCTGCCATCTCTTCACCAGGTAAGCGATGCACACACACACCCGGCCATCCACATGATGTCAAAGAAAATGTGATTCACCAGACCAGGCCACCTTCTTCCATCGCTCCATGGTCCAGTTCTGATGCTCACATGCTCATTGTAGGTGCTTTTGGTGGTGGACTCTGACCCAGTCGTTTAGCCATCACAATTTGGCCCTTGTCAAAGTCGCTCAGATCCTTACACTTGCCCATTTTTCCTGCTTCCAACACATCAACTTCAGTGTTCAAGCAATGTTATTCACTTCACCTGTCAGTGGTTTTAATGTTATGGTTGATCGGTTTTGTGATCTCCTTTCCTTCTCTCTTATATATGTGTGATCACATTGCAGTATAATAATAATAGAGGTCATCCATTATACTTTTAATGTATTCAGTTCAATCAGCTACTAAAGCAGTGCTCCTCTTGACTGCATATATTCCTCATTATTACCCTCTTGTTATCCTCTGCTCTGTTCTTATTGTAGGTTAAGCTTGTTTAATGCACCCTCACAGATCTTGACCCATTTATGATAAAGCAGATTTTTTTAGTCCAATGTAAAAGTTAGAGTTTGCTCCATAATTTTTGGCATTTTTGTTAAAGATGGGTAAAAAGAGGTTAGGAAAAGATTATGTTTGTGGTTTATCAACTTCATCTCACCATGAAATTATAGTGATTAATTGAAGCTAATTTATTTAAAAATATATTTTTTACATAATATATCAGAGCAATGAAGAACTAATTCAAATAATGCTACTCATATGAATTTGTATATTGAGAAAACGATGTACATACTGACCAAGTGCTGTAAATGAAAAACTTTTGGGTTTTTTTATTTTAGAACTCCTATGATGTTGGAGTTATGGGACACCCTCTATACCCTGCTTGATGAGATTGCAGAATACAGAGTGAGGAATTTAAGACCACTCTTCAATATAGAATCTCTCCACATCCTCCAGAGACCTCTGTCCCCTCTTGTAGGCTCTGCACTGGCTCTGCACTGGCTTTCAATGGGATTTAAGTCAAGGGACTCGGATGGCCATGTCAAAACTTCAATTTTATAGTCATTGGATAATTTTGGGACATGTTTTATATCACTGTACTGGAAGATCCAATCACAAACCAGTTGTAATTTCTTGGCAGAGGCAGCCAATTTGTCATTTAAAATAAAAATTCCTGGTACTTCATGGAGTCCTTGATGCCATGTATCCTAACAAGGTCTCCTTCAGGGCCTTTTGTGGGCAAACAACCTCATAACATCACAGATCCTCTATCATACTGTATGTATGTAACAGTGGGGGTTACGTCACTTCATTAGGAATACCTATGCCCCTAATCATTCATCCAATTATCTAATCAGCCAATCATGTGGCAGCAGTGCAATGCATAAAATCATGCAGATACAGGCCAGCAGCCACGGGTAATGTTCACATCAACCATCAGAAGGAAGAAAAATGTGATCTCAGTGATTTTGACCGGGGCATGATCGTTGGTGCCAGACAGGCTGATGCGAATATTTCTATAACTGCTGATCTCCTGGGATTTTCACACACAACAGAACGAGTTTACACAGAATGTTGCAATAAAGAAAAAACATCCAGTGAGCAGCAGTTCTGTGGACAGAAACGACTTGCTGTTGAGAGAGTTCAACGGAAAATGGCCACAGTAACTCAGATAACCACTCTGTACAATTGTCGTGAGCAGAAACATGACAATGAGTTCAATGTTCTTCAGTGGCCTTCCCAGTCACCGGATCTGAATCCAATAGAACACCTTTGGGATATGGTAGAACGAGAGGTTCACAGCATGAAAAAGCACCTCAAAAATCTGCAGGAATTGCCTGATGCAATCATGTCAATATGGACCTGAATCTCAAAGGAATGTTTCCAACATCTTGTGGAATCCATGCCAAGAAAGAATTGAGGCTGTTTTGAAAAGGGAGACCCTGCCCAGTATTAGTATATTGTTCCTAATAAAGTGTCTGATTGTAGATTTTGAGATTTGGAGACTTGGAAAAAGGCTGCCATCTTCTGAAAACCTCCAGCATTTCTCCTTGGAGAAATTTCTGCCTCTCTAACCATCATCCTCACTGTGTGTGGGGGAAAAACACTTCCAGGAAGGGTCATTACAGCTCTGCTTGTTTATGCTTCTTAATTACTGGGCATTAAATATCAGCCATATAACAATTTTTATAGCCATTTATAGCCTGATTTATCAAGATCAACACAAATTTGTCTCAATTAATCTGAGTATTCTCTCCAATTTTCCCCCAAGTTGGTTGTCTCAAATTCCCCCTCTTTTTGTAATTTTCTTTTGTGTCTACAGCATGTGCTTTTGATTCTGTTCTAGTCCTGTCTCTGTCCTTGTCCTGTCATTGGTGTGTTACTTGAGTGTGTTCACCTGTTCCGTGTCTTGTCCTTGATTACCGTGTCTTTTTTTATTTATTCACTGCTGATTCGTCATCTTATTGTCTCATTAAGTACAAGCCTTGTTTCCACAGTGCCTTATTTTCTAGACCCATGTTTTCTGGTTTTGACCCACACTTGCTAATCTGATGGTTATAATGGATTATATTGTTATAATGGAATATGATGATTTGCCATAATAAATACTGAGTTTACGCACTTGTGTCCTGCCTTCGCTAACCGCATGTTACAGTGATGAATGACTAAGGGAATTTGGCCCCTGTTTCACCTCATATTTCTCAGTGAAACAGTACATCACGGATGACCGTGTTCCTAAACACGCAATTTAAAATAATGTAAATGGAAACATGCTTCAGTTACATTTTGTCCATAAGGATGGATAGGGTTCTAAGACAGACAGACAGACAGACAGATAGATAGATAGATAGATAGATAGATAGATAGATAAGGGTTTAGTATTTATATATTTGTACTTCAATTACTAGTTATATCCCTCATATTTTCAGGATGAAACTCAGCTCAGTTAACCAGAAATACATTGTTTTAAATCCTTCATTATGAAGGGTGCCAAGAATTCTCAAGACGACTTTATATGTGCTTGCTCAGAGATTCACTTAACATTTGTTTTCCTTACTGCCTTGGTTAATGAAGGTTTGGTTTATAAATGCAGAAAAGTCCACCCAATTTGCAAGGATCCAGTCTCTTTGCATATTCTCTTTGCATATTTAAAGCAGTCATTTAGTGTTTCAAGGCCTCTCTCTGAACCAATTTAAACCCCAGCGCTGCTCTCCTCTGACTCCTATTCACACCTTAATTGCTATATTGTCATTGGAACTACAGATTAAAGAGCCAGTGCTGGTGATGAGGGTCAAGAGGATCCTCTGGAGATTATTAAAGGAAAAATCAACATCGAGAATGTTAGTAAGGTTTCGGGCCTCCACAAGCCTCCAGAAAATCTTTAGTGCAACTTGCCATTAATTTTATCAGTCTCTGGAGCCACACTGGAGCAATGAACACAGTTTTCCCAACAGATATTATCTTAGTTGCTGATATGATAATGGTGCTGGTGAGTGGTGTCTAACACATCGCTCCAAAATCTCCCATAGGTGTTCAGTTTGGCTGAGATCTTCCTTGAAGCTTCAACCAGATGCAGAAAATCTGAAAAAGTTCATCACATAAAAATTTTTTTAATAAGTTTGGCGTGTAAATAATAAATAAATGTTGTGCCGTTATAGAAAGATAATCAACTTTGGGTTGGTGTAATGAAGCTGAGTTAATGTTACCACCCTAAAGTTGATTATTTTCCAATAACAGCATGTTGCAACGTGTTTTATTCCTCTTATACCAAATCAATTTTCTAAAGATTACATTTTATTTTATTAATTAAAGAAAGACACATTATACATTTTATCCATTTATAGTTACAGTACGTTTAATGTTGTGAAATTTAGTTAGTTTTCATTTGCCTTATAACAGCTATGAACAGCAGTTTCTTCACCAGCATCTCTTTTTCTCTCTGTTGAAGTTAATATGGGGAAAAATGCAGCTTATGTTACCAACAACCCACGAAAGTATAGACTCCTCTGTCTTGAAGATTTTGGAAATCTTCCAGCTTTTGTCAGAAAAGTTACAGCTTTACCTCTGACTGGTACAAAGTGTTGACGCTGGAGACTCCTTCTAGAAGTGTTACCTAAACATCTTCACCATATCAATAATTATACGTGTTAAGTTGTTACTACAGGAACGAGAGCATTTTAAAATGATTGCATTAATATAAACGTGCGATTTGCAGCTGCATTCCTGTCAGAACTACTGTTATAGAAAATTAATCAACACCTTCTGACCAAATAGAATTCAACCACACTGTGTTATAAAGTAATCAAATTAATATCAATTTTCAGTGTACTCCATACAGCAGACACACTTCATGGACGTACATCAGAGCTGATCAAAATCCATTCGCTAATGTTCGATGTGCCGAGCTCTGAGTTTCAGCGATCCATTTGGAATGAATGAATATTCATTTCATCAGCGTGGATTCGATTTGGACTGGGTCAATCAGAGTCACTTTTTTTCCCTGTATAATCCACCTTCATCTGACCACTGACACCATAATGGCTCCAGTCATAATTTATAGAGTCATATTCCAGAGCGAGTATCTGAGTTTCTCATGCAGAGTGGATTGTAAGTGAGTGACAACTTCATTAAAATCTGTCAGAGATGGATCAGACAATGGGGTTACCGTGGAGACCTGCTGTCTGCTTCAAAATGCTGCATGATTAGGTAGTGAAATATTGTGTCACCCCTTTGTTTTCCTCTCATTGCATTTTTCCAATATAAAACCATCTGTGAATAAATAAAGAGAAGAATCAGAAAATCAGTGAAGTGAAGTGGTGACCTTTGGCTTGGACAGTGGTGACTGCAGTAAACTTCCACATGATTTCTTCTTTAATGTATGAGAAATGGTACCAAAGACACCTGTAATTATAACAGTGTGCAACCAAACCTGTATTTTCCGGGGTAAGTAAGTTTTGATTGAGAAGATAGACAATTATAAACCCACAAAAGCACTTTCTGTGATTCCTTGCCCTTCTGTAAACATGGCTAACATGGCTTACTTTAAAGATACTATCAGACATCTTCTATAAGCACATAGTTACATAATGTATAGATAAGGAGCTCAGACGTGTTGTTCTTTTGTGAGTTCTACTGAATAGCAGAATAATATATCATGACTTGCACGTCCAGGTCGGCGGTCATTTTGGGAGGAGCACTTCCTGTGGTGACCATTTTGTATCTCCAGCACTATATAAGGCCTCAACCATCATTCCACACTGAACAGCTGATCACACTGTACACTGTAATATCTGTTTTCAGTTACTGACTTCACTGTTTATTCACCTTGCTTCTTTGCACTACATAAATTATAATGCAGTTTTTGCACTACTGTACTTACATACATGCATATATGTGTGTGCATATATACAGTCAGGTCCATAAATATTGGGACAGTGACACAGTTTTGGTAATTTTGCCTCTGTACACCACCACAGTGGATTTGAAATGAAGCAGTCAAGATGTGACTGAAGCATAGACTTTCAGCTTTAATTCAAGGGGTTTAACAAAAATATTGCATTAACCGTTTAGGAATTACAGCCATTTTTTACAGAGTTCCT
>CM040458.1:28471913-28483122 GCA_022758105.1 Pangasianodon gigas | reverse complement strand
CCCCTTGAATTAAAGCTGAAAGTCTATGCTTCAGTCACATCTTGACTGCTTCATTTCAAATCCACTGTGGTGGTGTACAGAGGCAAAATTACCAAAACTGTGTCACTGTCCCAATATTTATGGACCTGACTGTATATATATATATATATATATATATATATATATATATATATATATATATATATATATATATATATATTCATTTGTATATCCTGTTCATATTCCTGTTATATTCTTAACATGTCTTCACCACTGTACACTGATTGTACATACATATATAGATCACATTTATCCCTATTTATAATACCTACTGCACCTCCTGTACATAAGTCATCCATTCCCCTGTACATATCACCCTCATAGCTATATATCCTTATTTGTAATTTATTGTAAATATGCCACTTATTCACTTCTGGTTAGATGCTAACTGCATTTCATTGGCTTTGTATACGTACTTTGAACAATAACAATAAAGTTGAATCTAATCTAATCTAATCTAATCATGTGCTCATCGCCAGATGGTCTCCTCAGTTTACCTTGTGTGCCTGAGTAGCTATCCTGCCCTGTTTCCTGTGTTTGACTTCTCGGTTTTGACCCTGCCTGTCTTCGGTATTTCAGTTAAGTCTGCCCTGTGTTATCGTTTGTCTGCCTGTCGGTTTTTGGATTATTTGGAACTGTTGCACTTGGATTTCTGCCTGGTCCTTTGGATTTGTCTGGCTATGGAGATTAGCCTTGCTGCCACTAGCGAGTCAGCCATTAGCGCGTCTCCACCGCTACGGGACTCTGTAATCTTTTTCATACAGTTCGTTTGGATATTGAGTTCCCTGTTTGTGAATAAAGACTCTGAACCTGCTATTGTTTAGCTGCCTGTTGCTTTGTCCTTTGCATCAACTCTGCCTCCATTGACTGTGTGTAAACCGTTGTGCTCATTAAAGACTCTTAAAGTTGAATCTCTGTCCACGTTCTGCATTTGGGTCCGACTCTGGCTTTCTGACATAATATTTATAAATCACATGACCGCTCCAATTTTGTGTGGAGTTCAAGTTCAAGTGGCTTTATTGTCATTTCAACCATATACAGCTGGTACAGTACACAGTGAAATGAAACAACGTTCCTCCAGGACCATGGTGCTACATAAACAATGCATGGGACTACACAGAACTAAATAAGACTACAAAGACATACACGGGACAATAATTACTAAAATAAGACAATAGGCACAGTAAAAGACAGTGCAGCATTGATCAGTACATATTTTTTTAGACTTGTTTGGATAATTTTGTGTGTGATGTTTCATCTAGCGAGGCTTAGTGGACTTTCAGATAGATAATAGATTCCCAGTGCCAGGTAGAGCTTCATAAAGTTCTGCTTGATTACGATTTTTATTTAACAAAAAATCCTAAACTTGTGATTTAAAGCTACAGTGCATTTTTTTTTGGTAAAAATGTAAAATATGATATTCTTAACTCAGCTATTCTGAGATGTACTCTGAGTCAAACCTTTAAAAGCATTTCACAGTCAGCGCTGTGTCAGATTGGACTTGGTGGGAAATTTGTATGTGTACAACATTATGGCAACTCAGATACAGCATCAAACCCCAACTTTAGGCATGCAAGAAGTCTGATTATATAGTGACAGGCAAGAGCTAATCAGGGGACAGAAAGAGTAGGAGTATGAGAGTGAGAGAATGGCAGAGTCCAATGTAATAATATAAGAGCAAAATAGATTCAGGCATGATGAAGTTTTAGAACAAGAGTTCATGCTTGTTATGAAAGTTGTATCATTACCCATTTGTCGAGTGCATTAGCTAAAGAGATAATGATAGCCAGTTAGCGGACAACTAGTCCTGTTTGGTGTCTGTCTGGGTATTTTTGTTCTTCAGACTATTTTGGAAGTTATATTATTGCTGGTTTGTGTGTTTTATCCACCAATTTGTATGTTTTAGCAACTAGATGTAATAGTTTTGTTATCTAATTTTAACAAGCTAGCTAGAGGTTATAAATAAGATAATAAGAACCAGAAATACATGTTTGAAAAATTGTACAAATATAAAGCTAGACCAGGTCATTGGTAGCTCAGTGGTTAAGGCATTGTGCTACATGCCTACTCAGTAGGAAGGTCATAAGTTCAAACTCCAGCATCACCAAGCTGCCATTGTTGGATTCTTGAGCAAGACTTGTAACTGCTCAGCTGTATCCTGTCTCAGTTGTAAGTAATAATCGTAACTAATTTCATGCTTACTGGCAGATAATTTTGCTTCTTTGTAAAAATAAACATTTGAAATGAGCACGATAATCTGCGATTAATTTCAAGCTTGAAAAAATCTACAAAATATGCTTAATAATCTTATATTATTACAAAGAGGAATATTTGTTGAATTTGCCCATATTGAAGAAATATTTACTTGCTAAGATATTATTTTTTGCATTGTAAAAGCACAGAATAACACTGGTCCGGTGGGCCAATTGGTTGATGATGGTGGGTTTTATTATTATTATTATTATTATTATTATTATTATTATTATTATTTTAATCCTCTTTCCCAAAACTCACTGCATGACGCCTCCTCTCTCATTTTAATGCATGTTGTTCTAGTTACCGCTGGAAACATGCCATATCACTCACACTAATGTGTCATCTCAGGCTAAAGATGGCGACTTGATGCCAAGCATCTGCTTGTTTGTGGTTTCAGCTGAAACTGAATCAAAGCCTCTAACCACACAATGCAACGTACCCTTCCACTGTCTCTCTACAGAGCATCCAACTTTCCACATTCTTCTCCATTCGTTATAAAGTTCTCTCTGTTAGCTAAATTAAACCACAATGACACAGTTTGGTGGTAAGTTAATAAAACATTCTCTCTGCAGTGGAGAAAGTTGTCATATACATCAATAATGCACAGGATATAGATTCTGCTAATGAAAACTAAGCCATGGCTTAATGAACCATTTTCTGTATGGTATAAATGTTTTAACTCTCAGAAAACTAATTTGATTCTATGTCTTTAGAGTGTGAACATTATTAAAAGTTTTTGTGATTAAGCTGGCAGTTACTGTTATCACCCAGAATTGATTATTTTCCAATAACAGCAAGACATGAAGTGTTTTCTTCCTCTCATACCACAGCAAATTACCACAATTACTATTTTTATTTATTAAACAATGGCACCTTTTATCCATTTATATGTACATGTAGTGCTGTGGAAGTTAGTTTCTGTTAGAATTTTCATTATAGCAACTTGTTCCCTCACCAGCCAGCTTTTTTTTTGCAGTTAATAAGACAAAGAATTGCAGCTTGTCATGTTACTGAGAAACCATAAACCACAAAGCATAAACTCATCTGTCCTGAAGACTTTCCCTTGGTGGAAAACTGACAAGATAAGAGACAAGATGTCAAGTGTTCATGTAGCCTTTTTTTAGAAAAAAAAAAAAGTGCTGTTGTCCCTTGTGACTTGAAGAGACACACAAGAGATGGAGAAAGAGAAAAAGCATACAAGATGTCATCCATGAACCTCTAGTTGATTTAAAACCCTTTTTGAGAGTAAATAAAAAATTATATCCATTATGGTCTCTTTGAAGTGTCAAAGTAAAAAATGAAACCCCTTGCTACATTTTGGGTTTTAAATAAAATGACACTATCGTAATATGACATGTTGTGAGGATTGTAACTCAATGAAGCTTAGCCAGAAAAATAAAATGGCTGAAATTACAGTACATGAGGCTATTAATACACGTGTCTAATGAGGCTTCTTGTGCCACCGCTCCTGTAGGGATTTGGAAAGAATGATGGGTCGTGTCCTTTCTCTTTCTCTGCAGTCAGGGTCGTTGCTCAAATCTCTTTAATCAGATACGGCCGTCCTGCTACGTAAGTCCTTCATAACATACTAATGTAACATCTATAGACTTCTGCTACACTCACAGAACCGTCCAATATGGAAAAATTTACTTCCAAAATTACATTTGATAGGCATCATAATGAGCTCTTAAATTAGACACACATTTGAGGAGATTATGGAAAATCATATATGATGATGCTTCAGCACATCTCGCTTGCCACTGCGGATTACACGCTGACTCGTAATATATTTCTCATTAGTCTTAATCTGATGAAGCAAAATCAGAATCCTAACCAGAGGAGAAAAACAGACAATTTATTTGTATATTTTTGCTTTTTCTACACCATGCATCTCTATCCATCCACCTTTATTGTTCACCCCAGCTCTCCGTTTCCTCTACAGTGTCTTAAATCCTGCTTGGTGTTGCAGGTTTATGGTTCATACAGAGATTTGGAACAAAGCCGGTATGAAATAAATCTTGGTTATGATAGAGGATGAGAGAGGAAGAGGTCTGATAGAGCCTCACAGATTAGAGCTGCTCAGCAGACACCTCTCTCCTGACACATTCACTGCTTTATTAGAGGGAGAGAGTGTAGATCAGGTGATTCGCCATGACTGCATGGATGGAGAAGTGTCTCCATGTCAGTCTCCAGAGTACAGATCTGCGATTAAATTCCACTGAAGCAACTTGTTTTGACACTTTATACAACAATATTACCTTCTATATCAGCTACTACATTAGCTACTAGCAATAAGCATTTATTGTATCCTAGAAAGAAAACTAAATCAACAAGACTACTAATTTAATTATTTTTAAAAAGGCCAACTGTTTTAATTTACATTTACATGTTTTAATTTGGTTGAGACTTTTACTCAAATTGACTGTAGCAGACATGGAAATGGTTTAGTGAGGGTCTGCAGTAGCCATTTAAGAAAAAAAGATTAGAGACTATTATATTTCTTGTTTATACTTATTTAATATTCAGTTTTAATATAACATATTTATGTTATTTTGTGTACTGTTAGAGAAAAATAATCAACAACAGGAAGGTGTGATTTTCAGGTTAGTGCCGATAGCGGCGCAGGACTACAATACCCATCAGCCCCTGCACACCACATGACCATGTCACACACCATGTCACATGACCACGAGCACCTGAATCATGTTTATGTACAATTAACACCAGTATTTAAGTCCTGTCTTGTGTATCACTCAGAGTCAACCTGCTTGTGTTCACACCAAGTCGTAACATTACCACGCTAATCTTGTTCTTGATCCTAGTTTATGTATTCTTGTATAGCACATTTTTAAAATCCTGTCTGCACTTGCATCCGATTCCACCTCCAATCCATGACAGTGATGAAATGGAGTTACTCTTACCACCCTGAAGTTGATTATTTTCCTATAACAGCACATCCTGAAGTGTTGTTACACTTTATCCATTTATAGTCTAATGTTTCTATGTTTAATGCTGTGAAACGTCTGCAAGACAATTTCATTAATTAACATTTTATAACCAGTCAGAATCCAGAATTCAACAGTGCTGTGCTGTAATCATCCAAAATGTCTGTGTAACAATGGAGATTCAGAAGCACAATGTGGATGCATTTGCAACAGGTTTAACAACAATGTCAGCAAACAAAGTGAAACCACAATCCAAATATCCACAGTGGTAATGTAGGCATAGGACAAAACAAAGAGGGCTAGAGGGTTATCCAAAGACAAGTCCAGTGAACAAAGCAAGGGCTCAAGGAAGATAAAGACAATCAGAAATAACAAGGTTGGGACTTACACAAACGCAGGGATTGGCAAGACTTTGCAATGATTTAATGTTTGTAAACTGCTTGAATACTCTAAAATCAGGAGGTAAGCAGGAAGTGAATGGCAGAGATCATTCTAGTACTCTGGTGAGTGTGGCCTCTGCTGGTAGGGTGGAGAAATACCCTGAATCCTCGTTAATCTACCACTATAAAAAACCTACTTTGGTTGGTTATTGGAACAACGACACTAACTAGTGTTGTTTTGGAACAATAAACCGCTCAAACTATCTGGTAAAACTTCACATTTAAACTTTATGTTTAAAGTCCAATTTTCATTAGAAAATGATGACTATGGTCTGGGCGCAAGTTTGATGTAACCGTGAGCAAACAAGCTGAGCTGCTCCTGTGTGGTTGTCACGCTGCGTATTTCGTGTTGCAAACTGTTTGGAAAGTGTTTTTGGCAAGGGTATGAAAATGGATGATCTTTCTGAGCAACTGAATGAAAAGGAAGAAAGTGTTTAAGGTGAAAGCTTGGTGTTTTAGCGAGAAAAAAATGAAATAAACGCTCTGTCTGAAGCTGGTGAATTCAAAGAAACGATATTCAAACATGTTAAACTGTTCAACACACAGTGTTTACATGAGTAGCAATGCTTTTATATCTTTGTGGGGACCAAATACCTGAGAGTTTTGACCTTGTGGGACATTTGCCCACATTTTGCTCTGCATTTTAAGCGTCTTACTCAAGCACCCATGATGATCAAGGTTAGGGTAACAGCTAAGGCTAGCTTTTATCTTGTTAAAGAAACACTCATTCATACCAGCTCAAGTGGTATACTTGGGTTTCTTTCGATTTCATACACTAAAAAGGATCAAGTTTCAAGGGTGCTTTGGATAGTTAAAGATCCTCCGCTTCCTAAATGGGTTCTGTTTTCTAAAGAGGGACATTCCTAACCCTGGCCTAAACCGTCATAACTTTTCATACAAATTGATTTGTGCATATTGTTATGAATTTGCAAGTGTAATACCATGCTAGCCTTGTTAGTTTGAAATTGGCATGAATTTCACATTGGGTAATAGACAAAAAACACAGATTCATGATTTAAATGCATTTAATTACAGCAGAAATATACTGTTTACTAATGATTTTTTCTCACTCGCAACTGTGTGTCCAGAAAAGATGAGCAGCCTGGATAGCAGATGGCATGTAGCTGAACACGACTGCTCTTCTCTACCATGTGTTGATGCACTCGGCCTACACTGTCTTTTTTTTATGTTTGTATTCAATTAAATTTCACCATCAGAAAAAAAAAGTAAAATGTGCATTTAAGTCGGAACACAGAGCAGTGTGGAGACATTTGTAAAACAAAATCCGAGTCTCTTCATTATGTCAACAGGTTTCTGCTCTTTGAGTAAGCCCCTAATCGTCAAGAGTCTCAGTTTATTTATGGAGAGATAGAAATATAGCTGCAAGAAGATAGCAATATATTATACACTATATACAGTATATATTAATATATACACATTATGTTGAAGGTCTGTGAGAATCACAATATGCTAGGAGTTCATGGCTGCAAAAAAGGTTAAGAACTACTGGTATAGTGTAATATAATGTGGTCTATCTGAGGTCATTTTACGTGTTTGATCACAAAGAGCACTTTAAAACATAACATGAAATAATGTAAAATTTAGAGAGAGTGTGAAGGGAAAACTGTATTTGGTGAAAACCTATGCTGTTAAAATGGCTCTAAGATAGACCTGCCTCTGGTAAAGAATGGCACTGATGCTCAAAAAGTGACACTGTTTGAACTATTCTTTAATTTTATCTTTGGCCACAGACAGTCTCAAAAATGAAGAGAGAAACATGTCATTTCTGCTCACTGAAGCACAACGGTTTCATCTTACATGATTTCTTCCTTGGCTGTCTGGATGTATACTCCCTTTGCATCCAGAACTTATTTGGACTGTAGAAGACTGAGTAATCGCCAGCTTCCTGTGCTGTCAGGTTTCTGGGAAAAGTGCCAAGTTAGCAAACTAATTGCATTGCAATTTTCTCTGAAATTCTCCTGAGCTCAGTCTTCCCACATGGAGAAACTGGCAATCCAAAAAATCCTCCTAAATGCCAAGTGATAGTGACTGCTGCTTCTAGAGTGATGTGTTACATGTTAGACATTACGTATCAATTTTTTTGGTGGTGTGTACATAAAGAGAGCCTGAATCCTACCATGTCTAGCAAGTTGTCTTTTCAAGTTATCGATTCACACTGACTCACTGCTGTCATCTATGATGCTATTAATAATCATTAGCTCTGTTATACACTGTTGTGGTTGCTGGATAAGATGTACAAGGTCCTTGCTCAGATGAATGAGTTATGAGACGGCTCTCGTAAGCCTGACCTCAAGCCCGGGACTTCCAGTAAGACACTGAATCCAGACGGAAACATCCTTCCTCACAGGGTTAATGATGTTCACTGCTGCATTTACAGTCACTGCTGCCAGGTTTTATAGTGCTTTCGAAAAATTGAGTCACTTTCCCAACTGCAATAAATAAAATTTGCTATACTTTTACATTTCTCACAAAAAACACCTTCTGAACACCTACTGAAATATCTTCAGTAATACTTAATACTTGTCTCTGCTAGTGACAAAATATGTAAGGTATTCACAGCTGTGTTTAAGGAATATAAAGAGAAACTTGGGAGTTACCTCCGACTCATGGCAATCCATGTCCATGTTTGCTGTTGACAGTCCATGTAGGTCCATTTTAAATATAGAAATTGCACCGTGACCACCCTTTAAAGATAAATTTAATTAATTCCCAAGGCAAAACAAGTCTGTTTTACAATCACATCACACACCAAAGCCAGTTAACTACTAACAGAACTACTAACTCTGCCTTGTTGATCTGCATGTCCTTAAAGATGCACATACTGTGGTAAAAGAGTGAGTTTTGACCTTCAATTTATTAAGTCAAAAAAAAAAAAAAAACACTACAGAGATGAGCATATTGGCAGTTCAGTGACACCTCAGCGCTTACACACATCGGTACTGTAGATGTCCCAAATTTGGCTGAATAGAAAAGAAAGAGTTTTTAATATTTCTAAACACTTATATTTTGATAAACATGGCTGCTGATGTCTTTACAGGATAAAAAAAAAATATGCCCTGGTCAATCTATCTCTGTATTTCTGTAGACAAAGTAGATCCAGGATGTGTGTGAACCAGCACAGATCTGTAAAAGCCAGATAAAGACAAGGAGATGTTCTCCTTTGATCAGCCAAATCCTCAATATTTATCAGCTTCCACCTTTTCTCTCTGCTAAAAGTTCAACCACATTTCTGACTTGATGAAATTCTGAAGGACGATGCTAAACTTGGTCCCTCTACACAAAAGGGAGCTTTCATCGATTATTAAACTGTCTAAACTTTTATAAAAGGCTGCAGAAAAAGCTGTGGAAAGAAGCAGCCAGGTAGTCAGGAATTAAAAAAAAAAAAAAACGGCTCTGCAGATGTTCTTGACATTTTACTGCATCATGTTCTGTTAGTTGTTGAATAGCATTTAACTGAGAACTACATTATATTATTATCATAAGGTTTAAAACAACTACAGTAACCTTTACTGACCCACTGATTCTATGAAGTACATTGAGAACTGAAATGCTCCAGTACCTTAAAGGTCATGTGTCAGATACTTGGCTCTCTGAGGAACACTGATGAGGACAGTTTGACATTTAACCCAAATTTGACATTTAAGTAAATTTGTTTCAGTGTCTTTGTCACAAGGACACTTCCCCTCCCTTCCAGCAGAGGTCACAATCATCAGCTTGTTAGCACTGCTGCTAACAACCATGTCCTGGTTATTTCCTAGTTTTAAAGGAATTAACAGCTCATGTTATCAGTGTCATTGCGAAGTCTTGCCAACCTAGTGTTTGTGTAAGAGCACTTTTGCCTTAACATATTAGATTTTTGGATTACGATTTCACATTGTCACATTGTCAGTTAATTCTCTTTGAGTCAAATATGTCCTTTCATAGACTTCAACATATATGTATGTGTAACGCATTCTTAATTAAATTGGTCACCTGTCTGTATATTCATCTGTCATTTAAAGATGCCTGTAAAATTTAAAATACTGAAATATCAGTCTGGTTTAGCTAAAGCATTTACATTTAGCTATTAATAGTTGCTTGGGCTATTTCCAATGTAATACATACTGTATGTGATCTTGAGATAACACCACATCTTCTCAGGTTGATTAGTTATCCAACCACCCAGAGCTTGCTTATTTGAGTTTGAAAGATTGACCATGAATGCACCTATCTGATTCTATGTACTTCTGGTTGGATAAATAACATTTAATAGGCAGATAACAACAAGCTGCTGTTATTTCCTTAATTTTCACTGGTTTAATCCTTAGAAGCATAAGCTCCATTATTGTTAACTGCTTATTAGGAGGACTTTCATTACATTCATGTCATTACTCCCTCTGGCTATACCTGCATAATCTCCATTACTCTAATCACGCTATCCGGTGTCATCCAGATGAGGATGGGTTCCCTTTTGAGTCTGGTTCCTCTCAAGGTTTTTTCCTCATGTCGTCCCAGGGAGTTTTTTTTTTTCTTGCCACTGTCAGCACTGGCTTGCTCATTACTGGTCTAAATCTACATCCTTGAATTTGTAAAGCTGTATTTACAAATAACAATAGACAATATCTATTGTTAAAAGCTCCATACAAATACAATTTATTTGAATTGGAAGAGTACCTCAAGGCTTTTCATAACTTATTTGCTTACTTATTTGTTGGGCCCTTGAGTAAGGTGCTTAACCCTATCTGTTCCATGGGGTACCATATCATGGCTGACCCTGTGCTCTGACACCAACTTCATAACAGGCTGGGACTGTAATGCATATGTGACAAATAAAGGCTTCTTCTTCTTCTCTCTTGTATGTCATACATTTTGGTCTTACATGTTAACCAAGTACATACTTTCTGGCTTGAGTCCCTGAGTCAGTGAGTGAGTGAATGTGCCAGTGAGTGAGTGACACAGGGAGTAATTCAGTGAGTGAGACACTGAGTTAGTGGGTCAGTGAGTGAATGAGAGAGTCAGTGAGCAAGTCAGTGTGTGAGTGTGTGTGTGAGTGATAAACTGAATCAGTAAGTGAGTGAATAAGTGAATAAGTCAATGACTGAGTCAGTTAATGAGTAAATCAGTGAGTGAGTCAGTGAGTGAGTGACAGTCAATCAGTGAGTGAATGACTGAGTCAATGTATGAGTCAATTAGTGAGTCAGTGAGTGAGTGAGTCAATGAGTGATTCAGTTAGTGAGTGAGTGACTGACTGTGTCCATCAGGGAATGAGTGAGTGAGTCAATGAATTAGTCCTTCAGCCCAAGTCCTTCAGTGACCCCATGCAATGCTTTGCATCTACAGTCAGGTCCATAAATATTGGGACAGTGACACAGTTTTGGTAATTTTGCCTCTGTACACCACCACAGTGGATTTGAAATGAAGCAGTCAAGATGTGACTGAAGCGTAGACTTTCAGCTTTAATTCAAGGGGTTTAACAAAAATATTGCATTAACCATTTAGGAATTACAGCCATTTTTTACAGAGTTCCTC
>CM040458.1:28457348-28471813 GCA_022758105.1 Pangasianodon gigas | reverse complement strand
AAATGGAGGAACTCTGTAAAAAATGGCTGTAATTCCTAAACGGTTAATGCAATATTTTTGTTAAACCCCTTGAATTAAAGCCGAAAGTCTACGCTTCAGTCACATCTTGACTGCTTCATTTCAAATCCACTGTGGTGGTGTACAGAGGCAAAATTACCAAAACTGTGTCACTGTCCCAATATTTATGGACCTGACTGTAAAAATATTATTATTAAATAACTTGTATCTCTTCATCTATATATTCAACACATGCAATTTGCCGTGTTGCCTCATGGAAAGGTTAATCATCAAGATTTTTTTTTTCAGTTCTGTTCTGAAATCATGCAGTTATATGAACTCAGGACACACTGACCCTCCTGTTACCACGTCCTCCATCTGCCCTCATGCCAACAGGAACATTAGTGAGTGTATCGCTCATTAGAGCTTATGTTTCTAGCAGGAGCACAGCGGAGAACAACATTTTAGCTCAGCATGGAGCTAGAGACATTTAAGAAAACCCTCTGAGGAACCCTGCTGGGAGTGTAACCTTGCTTTTTCTTTGTGTTTTCACAGAAATCGGTCCTGAATGCCAATAGGAAACTTTCCTATTGAGATTGGGTCCAGTGTTTGGTCAAGGCCTGAACACATAGACACTCAAATAGGAAAGAAAAAGCACCCTTAGTGTGACATTTTCATGGTATAAAAATAGGAATATAGAAATGTCTTGGTGTTAATGGTTTCTTTAAAAAAAAATAAAAGCAAAGAGAGAGCGTCTGAAACCCTACAGGATACAGGCTGATTTCTCATTCACTGTGTCAAAAGTCATGTGTTTGGGCTTGTCCAGTCTGACATGTGAGGAAATGGAGTGCAGTATGTGACCTGAATGCAAATCGGTCTCACCTTTGAGGTCCTGCTCTAAACCTGCCTCCGTCCTGTCAATTATTCTGAAGCCGCTCCCTTTTGCTGTCAGATCAACAGCCGCAAAATCCTACTTTGTCACATAGCAGCCTGGGAGGCACCTCTGACCAACAACGAATTCATTTCTCACACACACACACACACACACACACACTGTATAAGGGTCCTGGATGAATAATTCCTGAACTTGAGCCTATTAGACTAAAGCTGTGACAACAGGATTTACAACTTTGTAGATAAATACAATCTGCCTGCTTGTTTATTCTGTTTTTGCATTGTTTTGATGAATTTGAAATGGAAGAGCCAGGGGGAGTTTTGAGTAACCTATCTGAGTAACACAATGCACAGAAATAAAAGTAGTTTAAGATTTACTTTAAATGATGTGCAGAATATTGGGATACATCCTTACTCATCTTGGCCTGCGTCTTTTACCTTGACAAATCTATGCACCTACAGTAATAATCAGAGAATTGAGATTTTTACCATTCTTGAGTAGGAATAGATATAAAACCTTCCTAAAACATGACAGTATGTTGTTCTGCTTTCATAATGTCAGTCATTTGCTTTGCTAATAGACATTGTCACAAAGCAGCTTCACAGATATCTAGATGTACATTTAGATTCCTAATCAAATCAACACGACAGAGCCAACAGTAATGTGGAGCAGCTTCTAGAGATGGCATGTGGAACAAATCTCAAGAGGAACCAGACTCAAAAGGAAAGTCTAACAGTACTAACTGTGTGAATATGTTCAAAACAACCACAGCTATAGGTTAAGGAACATAATTAACACCAGCAAATGTGTTGAGGATGATGATTTGACAGCTGTGACACTGACTTTCCATAACTAAAAACCTAAGATGAATAGAAGTCCTGCTTTCTGCTATGGTTATGGGATGTGGCCTTCAAATCTTCTGACAGAGAAGCTTTAAAGGCACCAAAACAGCAATTTAAGATCTAAAGGCAGGAATCGTGGCTGCTAAACACAGCTACACAGCTCAAATAGAAAGCCAATTTCTCAATAAATCAGAGTCAATTACTGACAACGAGAGTGAATTCAATAGTACAACAGCTCTTATTGCCTCACTGCTTGATGAACACCTCTGCTCTCACAGAACACTGGATATTCTGTATATCCATTGACGAGGTAAGGAAAGTCCTGAATAAGATACACACAAACAACGCTACTGGCCCAAATTGCATCCAAGGACATGCACTGATGGCTAACGGCATTCATCTGGTTGCTACTTTCACTGACATTTTCAACACAGCACTAAATCAGACTGCCATCCCCACTATCCCAGTGCTATCACCCCATTGCACGCACTACCATCATTATAGCACATACACTGGCTTGCATAAATATTCACACTCTTTAACCTGAACTCTTGAAAAGTTATGATTGAATAAGTATTGACCCCCCATTCCTGTGAAACTCCTTAATTAGTTCTGGTGCCATCAGAAGTCACATAATTAGTTGAATGGAGTTGTGTGAAACTGAAAGTGTCATGTAATCTTAATAGAAATAAACCCAAGGTTTATTAGAGAACATAGCTAAACAAACAGCATCACAAAGAACAAGGAGCTATCAAAACAAATCCATGCCAAAGTTCTGGCAATGCATCGATCAGGATTTGGTGATAAACAATTTCCTTAAATTTGAACATCCCTTGGAGCACCATTAAATCCATTATCAAAAAAATAAATAAATAAAAAAGTAAATAATATGGCATAATCATTATTCTGCCTAGATGTGGCCATCCACCAATCTGTGAAAATTGGTGGCAAGACCTGTTGCTAATGTTTCTGTATCACCAATGGGCTACATCCATTGTGAACAGACACATATCCCAGAAGATTTGCAGCTGTAATTACAGCCAAAGGCTCTGTTCATATTTATTTATTTATTCACATTCAATACAAGAGCTGCACTCAGAGTTTATGTAGGCGCAATAATGAACATCGCAGTGCTATTTGGTGATTAAAAATCTCCAGTCATTTAACTTTAGCTAAGCTTGATTGGGTCTTCTACAGTCATAAAAACAATAATACCTTACCATCTAACTGTGTTTTTTTTTGTTTTGTTTTTTTCCAGGAAGTGATGATGGTCTGGCCGACTGAAAACATTTTGTATTTTTGCACCTCTGTGTCCTGAAAAAATTCAATGTTCTGCAATGCTTCTGGAGTGTGAGTGAAGTTTCTGTATGAAGCAAACAAATAAATACTGAAGCTGGAAGGAATCATTTAACTTGACATTCACAGTGTGAAACAGTTTTATCTAAAAAAAAAAAAAAAAATGAGGCAGTTTTCATGGGCGCCTGCACATTTTTATAAGATTTTATGCTTTGTGAATACAAAGTGTCTGATTGAAGGGACAGGGCTGATCTGATGACTGCTCGATCACAGTGTCCCACTTTTCCAAGCCTCTGTCTCATACACAATGACTGTTCTCAGACCCTGAACTGGGAAAAAAGTGAAAATATGTGTGTTCCCTTTAGGTTGAAGAATATTATTATAACTGAGTAGTAAAAACTACTACCAAGTACCAGTAAGTATTAATAGTATTAACGTTATTGAATATAAATAAATGTTACATGTTAATAAATGGTCTGGTTTTATGTTTTATGAGTTTATCTCTTGATTAGTTTATCTACTTATAGTCTCTTGTTTCTTTGGCTTGTTTTGAAGTCTTGGTGATGAACTTTGAACTTTGACTATGATTGTTGGATTATCCCGAATAAGCCACGTGCTGATTTTATAAACTTGCCTCCTGCCTCATCCAATACATGCATGTGAAATGTAGTGTATATTATTTATTTATTTATTTATTTATTTATTTATTTATTCCAGAAATGTTAACACCACCCTTATATACAGTATAAATACAGTGCTCTCCAGAATCATTGGCACCCTTTAATTGAGAAAAAAATAAAAAAATATATATAAATTAGGGATGTAACCAAATAGAAATTTATTATTCAGGTTCAACAGATAATGCTTTCAAAATAAATACAAATACATGTAGGAATAGTAGATTCACAAGTGCGCTATGACTGGAATCCCACAAGATGCCAGCGATTTTTACTTTCATACTTGCTAAGTCTGCAGAAACAAAGACAACATTCCAGTAGCCCAACCTAAATACTGTCTAAACCATATTAAACCATATTCCTCCACACCTTCTTCCAGTTTAAACTCCGCTACACTAAAGCAATAAACAGTATCAGATAATGGCACTGTGTTAAACCCCGAATATAAATATAATGACACGTGCAATAAGTGACATTTTGCAACATATAGGCTATTTTTTATTTCATTGTTTTTTTTTGTAAAATGTTGCCCCTCCACCAGCAGCCATAAAACCATACATGCCAAATATGCTGATGATGTAAATGACCAGAAAGTTTGATTTTGGTCTGATCTGACAACACCACATGATGACAATTGGAGTTCTATTGATGATTAATGAAGTTCAGGTGCTGTGTTTTGTGTTGAGATACTATCAGAAAAATCTTCTTTGTTGCAATGCTTCCAATAAATGTGAAGTTTAACAGCTGATTTTGAAACTTGACAACAAGAATCACCTAAACTGTGCAGTTGTAAATGTGCTCTTTTTTTTTTTCTCCAATTCCTGGTAAATTTCCAAATGTTTCAGACATGTGAAACTTGTTATTGCCCTAATTGTGCTTAATGGTATTTTTAACTGCTTATGCAATGTTTACATTCATTTATATTTAAAGACATTTAAAGAAAATATTATTATTTGAAAAAGTAGCTCTAATGAGAACCTTAGAACAAAGATAAATAGTTGCTTCTACAACTTGAGTGGAAACTTTGAAGTATAGCATCACATTTATTTTATACAATCTTATTTGTTTGTTTGTTTGCGGAACCTTTAAGCTTTTCCATATTAATCTTACCAGAATTGGCATTGCTTCCTACTCCTAACACAGAGCAGCCTACAAGCATGGCCGCTGACTACAACTCCCAGAACTCAGAGCGGCCTACACACATGCCCACCAAACACTACAGCACCCAACAGCCATCACAAACTCTCTCACGTTCACGGTCACCGTCATTCTGATTGCACTCACCTGGACTCCATTACACTATCACAGCCACAGTTTATATGGACTCACTTCACCTATGCAATTCGCGAAGTATATGCTCAGTGTCCTGTACCTCTGAGACCAAGCCTTGTTGTTTTGCTCTAGTGTTCATGGTTATGATTATGATTCTGGTTATTTGGTTTATGTCTTTTTTTTTTTTCCCAATTAAGTCTGTTTACACGTCGCCTGACCTCTGCCTGTACTCTGACTTTGATTCTACTTAACAGTTTGGATTTGTTTGCCTGTTTCATAATAAAGACTCTTAAACTGCAACTGTCACCATCTCTGCCGCCTGACACTTACATTGTTGAAGTACACTTTCTTTCGTTCATTCTTTCTTTCTTTCTTTCTTTATTCACTGGCTTCATTGTTAAGCTCTTCCTTACTGACTACAGTACTGTGCAATACTGTGTCTTAGGCACCCAATTTTTTTTAGCACAAACTTATTTATATAAGTTTATAGATTTTTTAAATAGATTTTTATTTTCTGACTTCTACATTATTGATTCAGTACAAAAGCATTTTAGATTCCAAAGATGAGTTTTCCAGCATAAAATGAAATGTTACAGAAAAATGTTTGTATGTCAGTAAAGAAAGCAGCAGATTCCATAAGAGACACTTTTCAGATAAAAACATAATGAAGGCTGCTGGGTTTCGCTGCAGTCAAAGTCTCCAGAAGAACTGTGGCTGCTTCTGCAAGATGCTCAGTAACACTTACAGCTCATTTCCTACTATTTTTTTTTAAAGCAAAGGATCATCACACCAAATATTGACTTTGTTTCATTTATTACTGTTTACTGCTTTTTATAGTATTTTTTAAATGTAGAAACATTTAATTTCATTATTTTTGAAGGCATCTTTGCTCTACAGCATTTCTTTGCATGTGCCTAAGACTCTTGCACAGTACTGTATATATTCACAATGAATCATCCAATTATTCACTCTGATTAGCATTGTATTAAATTGGAATAATTTATAAAACTTATTCTAGCTAGTCGACTCAGATTTTTGGATTCTACAGTTCGTATTTTATGTATGGCTGTATGAATACTGTCATTTTCTTCTAACCCAGTTTCTGCTCCTTGCCATAATCTGAAACTGAGAACAAACACTATTTAAGATAAATTGCTTCACTGACTCACTAAAGCTGAATCGAGAACAGTGGCTTATTATAAATTTGTTGCAGTGAGAGCAAAGATTTATTCATGAATGCAAGAGCAGAAAAAAAAGTAAACCTTGAAATGATTGAAGATGTTGTCCACCGGAGAGAAATGTGTCCTGCGTATCTGTAGATGCGTCTGTCACTGACTCCCAAACCTCATATGTGTCGAAGAATGCTGCTTCTCAGGAGAAATATGATTGTATGGCTATATCCATTTATATTTTGTGAAGATAGCTCTCTGAATCAAATAACCTGCAACATCTATCATCTACTGTCTCCTTTCATAGCGGACGTCCAGACCAATTCAATACAGTGCCACACGTCACTGTATCAAGGGTTGACGTGGAAACTGCAAAGGCTATATTTCTTAACTTATATCACAGCAGGTATATTTGCTCAAGGCCACTGCAATTTCACTTTTATTGTCCAGGGTCTCGATATGAGTCCTGTGTCCACTGATGGTGGCTGAAGGATGTAGCTGGTGAAGCTGTGATGTCATTTGTGGATGTTCGGTATTTTTATGCCTATAGAGAAATGCTGAACATGAAGGTTAAGAGGAGGTTCAGAAGAATCTCAAAACCTCTAATGAATGAGAAGTTTAACTAGAAAGTTAACGTTCATTGATGAACTTTGATGGTGGTTTGCCTGCTAAATGTGATAAAAAAGTTGTTTAACTGTTGTTGATTTTAACATGTTAAACAGTTAAACATTTAAAGGTTAAAAGACTGAACGTTGTAATATTTAAAGGTTAAAGCATTAAAAGGGAAAAACATGTAGTTAGCTATAGGGGTTATTTTATGCCAGGTGATTGTTAGGCTATAATATGCCAATCAGTTGTTATGGTGCTGCTAAGTAGTTGCTATGGGGTTACTAAGTGGTTGCTAGGCTGTTGCTAGGGTGTTTCTAAGTGGTTGCTTGGCTGTTGCTATGTGATTGCAATAGGGTTGCTATGATTGCAATAGTTGCTATGTGATTGCTAGGGTGTTGCTGAGCAGTTGCTATGGTATTCCAGCTGTTTGCTCAGGTGTTGCTAGGTAGTTATTATGGTATTACAGGTGGTTGCTAGATTGTTGCTATAGTATTCCAGGTGCTTGCTAGGTCATTCCCGGGTTGTTGCTAGGTGGTTCTTATGAAATTCCAGTTGCTATGGTGGTGCTATGGTATCACAGGTGGTTGCTAAAGTGTTGCTTGGTGGTTGCTGTGATATCTCAAGTCATTGCTAAGGAGTTGCCATGTGGTTGCTAGGGTGATGCTAGATAGTTGCTAAGTTATGGTAGGTGGTTGGTAGGGTCTTGATAGGTGGTTGCTATGATAATCCAGGTGGTTGCTAGACTGTTACCGTGTTTTTTCAAGGTGATTTTTAGGAGGTTGCTATGTTATCCAAGTTGGTTACTAGGGTGTTGCTAGGTTGCTGCTATGGGCTCCCAGGGTTGCTAGGGTGGTTCTACGTGGCTATTATGTTATCCTAGGTGTTTGCTAGGTTGTAGCTGGGTGGTTGCTTAGGAAGATCAAGTGGTTGCTAGCTTGTTAATTGGTTGCTATCTTATTCCAGGAGATGGCTAACGGGATAGTAGGTGGAGCAATGCAGTTTTAATTGTCTTCAGTATATCTG
Organism: Pangasianodon gigas; assembly: GCA_022758105.1. Lineage (NCBI taxonomy): Eukaryota > Metazoa > Chordata > Actinopteri > Siluriformes > Pangasiidae > Pangasianodon > Pangasianodon gigas. The sequence goes on along the minus strand of CM040458.1, from coordinate 28,464,033 downwards.
AATTTACACAACCTCAAATGGTGTAAAGGAAGGACCAACGAACATTTTCCCATGTGTTCCTATGGGGACAAACTTTGGAGTGTTGCTATTCGGGACTGTAATTCCGATCCTTTCCCAAAGCACGGGTGCCTTATTCTCGTATGGGATCTAGGACTATTCTGAATTTCATGGCTCTAAAAATAATAAAGAGAAAGATTATGAAGATCAGTATGTTGGATCTGTCAAACCACACATAATCACAGTCCAGGCCTCAGTAGTGGCAGTGGTGTCATGGCACTATAACTACTTGAATTCCTGTTTTTCTAAACACAGAAGTAAGATTGACATTAGACTATGAAACACTGTGTGGTCCATCTTAACACACTGAGCTTGACTGACGCTATTGAAATGAAAATTACAGCCCCTCAAATTGAAACATGTCAAGTTTAGTCCTTGTATTATAATAAAAGACGTTACAATCAGATCAAACTGAGCTAATTCGTGTGATCCGATCCAGATTTTTAAGCACTGAAATAAACAAGCACTCCTTGTTCCTCTTAGCTGTGCAATTCAGCATTAGATATAACCTAATTATAATAAATGTCATAAAATAAACAACAGAAAAACAGTGACAACTGTAAAGGGTTGACTTTATTCATTTATCTGGCTTAATATTAATGAGTATACATGTAAATTATTAAGAGGTTCATGATTTCTATGATGCCTAAGTGCTGTGCTGAGCAGTGGGAAATTTGAAGTGGGTGTGTGGAGATGTTTTCTTTTTTCATGCAGATATGGTCCACTGATAGCCTTGAGAGACTACTGCACATTCTGTTACTGTGTGATCCCGAGTTATCTGAAGGAGAAAGCATGAGATCACAGTGTTCAGCCAATAAGACCTGTTGGGGTGACGATGGAGACACTCTGAGACAATATTTTGACCCTGAGTGGTGCCTGTAAGGATAATAATAACGAGAATGAAGTAGGAAGAACATGAGTGTTAGGAACAGGCTGAAAAGGATGTAACCTCTCCGCTAATGCCAATAAAATCTTTGTTTGAGTAATGCGGATCTTGAGATCTTTGAGATCTTTGTCTGATGTAATGCAGTAAATAAGTAATTATTTTGAAAATGATGTGATAAATATGTAAATTGTGTGAAACCAGAAAGACTAGACTAGACAAGAAGGTTTAAAGATTTGCTTCCTTGGTCATAAATAAAGAAGAAGCCTCTCTCTTTTAATGTTTATTTAAGATCGCGGCAATACAACTTTGAATACGAACAAGTCATCTTGCAGTGCTTCAGAGCCTTGTGTAAATTTTTTAAAGCTCTTGCAGCTCAGTTCTTCTTTAGAGCTTCTGCAGAGATTGACAAATGAGTAGACAAGCAGATTTAGTGTTAGTTAGGACTGTTAGTTTTTTATTCGTAGTTGCCTCGTAGGTTCGTAGGTTCAACAACCAGAGAAAGGAAAAAAAAAACTGTTTACTGACTTTAGCTAAACAAAAGTTTTCATTTGGTACCTAGCAATGTTTGGTCTTAGTGTGCTTTCATGCTGGTGTGATGATCCTCTGTGCTGTAACTGTAGCTACTCATTCTGAATCCCACCACTTACTCTACTACACACATCTGCTGAGGGGTGATCTAGCTGATGGTAGAAGATCCTTTACTAGACAAATTAATTAATTAGCATTAACGCTGATGAAACTGAGCAAAATACAGTCTGTACAAAGCAAATAATGTTATCATAAGTCTCTTGCTAGCACAACACACAGTCATTTCATGGAATAAACATTCATTAATTAATTCATTCATCTTGAGTAAACACTTTATCCCGGTGAGGGTCTTGGTAGATTCTGAGTCTGTCCTGGGAACACTGGGCATGTTGTTGGGAGGTGGGAACAAACTGGAAAAACCCAGAGGAAACTCACATGGACATGAGGAGAACAGGTGAAACTCCACCCCAGACTCGAGGTTGGAATAAACTGCTGATGGGACAGCAACCTGAGCTCGGGATCGAACCAGGAAACCTGTAGGTCTGCCTCATCTGCCTAAAAAAATGCATCTTCTTTTATATCCCATAACCCTCATTTTGTGCAGGTCAGCACCCATTCGTCTCTTTTGTGTTGAAAGTTCTTTTAGTTTTTCACATGGTAATGGATGACAAAGTGATTTTCCATGTGCGCAACCTCATATTTATACTCCAGGGAAACAGCACATGGTTAAAGGCAACCACAGATTTCCTGCCATTATAAAATGAAAATGATGTAGGAAATTGATGTACATTTTTCAAAAATGACAACTGGTTTGCATTTATTTAAAATATACCTTCATTTCTCACATATTTAAGAGTAAATACTATGAGTTTAAAAAGTAGTTCTAAGGAGAATGTGAATAATTGTATATAGTGTTTTTTTTTCATTTTTGGCTGCTTCCGTTCGGGGTTGCCACAGCGGATCACCCATCCGCATATTTTGATTCTGGCACAAGTTTAATGCCGAATGCCTGTCCTGACGCAACCCTCCCCATTTCCTGGCTTGGGACCGGCACTGAGAGTGGACTGGCTCATGCAACCCTCCAGTGGCTTGGGTTGGTTCCATGACCGGGAATCGAAACCAAACCACAGCAATGAGAGCACCGCAGGCTAGCCAGTAGTCCACCAGAGAACCTTTGTATATAGTGTTTAATTTATACAATTATTTTTACTCATTTTTATGAAGGCGAATAATTCTGGAGTACAAGGTACACTTTTAGAAGAAAAAAGCTCAAATCTAGAACCCTTAAGGGAACCCTCTGGGTAGGGTTCTATACGGAACTCTACAACAGCAACAGAGTGTTTCTCTATCAGACCACTCTTAGGCAGCTAAACTTTAACTACACAAAGTAGAACTATACCTCTATAAGAACTGTTGCTTTGACACACGTGTTTTGCCTTCATTTATCAGATGACCGTGACAGTACTGTGCGTAGACAAAGACCAGAAAATCGTAAAGTGATTTTCATCAATGCAGTGTACTTGAAAAGAAAAACATGTCTGAAATAAAGCGCAGCAAGGCTCTCGGGTAGATCATTAATGAACGCTGAAGAAATGCGAGGTTAGGTAACAACATGCCATTTTCTCTTCTTTTTTTTCCTTTTTCCTCATTGACATTTTTTTGTTACTGTATGGAAACAAAATGCAACACGGAGCATCTAAACAAGTGCTAGGCAGTGTCCAGGTTACAGCAGAAGCATGCTGCACTACGAAAACAACAGGTTTCTGTCCTAATTAGCAACAAGCCATGGGATTGCATGAGCAATATTCATAAAGCAGAAGTTGAATTTGAATCTAAAAAAATAAAAATAAAAAGTCCAGGAGCAAGATCACGAAACTAAGCATCATGCCAATTATGTTGGACTTGGAATGGAGGGCTTTTAAGAAGCAGCAGCCTGTGAGGACACTCTTTTGCGCCTGCACTAATCCTGGCTCCATAAGCTCTTTTTTTTGGCATACATTGCTCTTTTCTGTTCTCCTGCTGCACAACAAGACTTTCTCTTTCCTCCTTGAGTGCTTTCTCTTCACGTGATTCGATTACTGCTGGCTCACTGATCACAGAAGAATGCGAGGGAGTGAGTGACTCAGGGGCTAACTTTCAAAGCAATCAAATCAAAATGAAATCAGTCGTAGAGATTTGATTTTGAACACAGCCGCTGTCAGAGTCGCAGGTGACTGGCAGCACTGAAAACGAGATACTATGTGCATTTTCTTTGTTGCTTATGCTGACATGAGCTTTGGGGAAAAATCATGAGGGACGCACTTTTTTCGTTTGGATCTCCCGATCTGTCGAGATCTGAATGCAAATTATGTGTGGATCAAAAGTGTTAGAATTAGGGATGCACTGATACCCATACCAGTCCAATATCGTACCCATTTACTTGTACTTGTAAATACTGCTCTGATACCAACATCCAATAGCACGTGATACTATGTGCCATAAACCTAGTGTACATTGTCATTCTAATGAACAGATTTGGATGTATTTCATAATTAATGAAAATAAAATCAAAGCAAAGCAGACTGCAAACTCTAATCTGTGGAAAAATTCAAGAAGAGAAACTATAGTATCTTCCTACAATACAAATGCTAAAATATCTTATAGAGTTTAAACAGTATGTTCAATAGAGGGAGTGAGGACATCTGGCCTGAGTGTGCAGAGCTGTATCAGTGAGCATTGTCATTAAACTGAGTTATTAAAATAAGATACCTGCAAGGATAGATTAATGAAGACAGTGTGCAGAGAAACTGTTGGAGCAGTTCAATTCAGCGAGCACTGAGCACTACACTTCGCTTGTGAGTTAAGGTGCAATTCATGGCATCTTGCTCTCATTTTTAATGACCACGCTCGCTGATACTGCTCTGAAAATATCAACTTCAGGACAAGGTGTACATCGCATGACAGTAACTAACATAAACAGAGCTAAATAACATGTTCCACGAGACCCCTGATTGATTAATACTAAGTAGGTTGCTAATTTCAGTATCAGTATCAACAAAAAACAAAACAATCATACTCAGTCTGAAAAAAAATGGTATCAATGCATACCCAGTTAGAATAATTTTACATCCAAAGAGAATCTGGATTGAATTTTGTGACAAACGGCACTAAAAAGCTTCCCTGTGGCTGCTATTATATCAGAGATTCAAACTGTAGCATTGCAGTAAAATGTAGATGACACTGTGACTCTGTCAGAAAAGCAATAAAGATGGCTGTTAATGTATAATAGATATTCCTCCAAGGTATATTTAATTACAAGCAATTCTGGTATCTTTCTCTGACAGCTGCTGTACAATAAAGCCTTTAAAATACTTCTGAGGAGAGGTAAGTTTGAGTTTAAAAGCCTAAATGATATCCCTCAGGGCAATTTGTGCTTTGGCTTTAATTAGAAAGTACACAGCTCTTCACACATCCTTCACAGATTTTCTTTTTCATCTAAACTGCCAAATGTTCATTTCTCTGTCACTGTAAAGGTGAGCCACCAGGGAAATGTCATAGTTTGCTCTTTGTTAAGGTATTTGTAATTACAGCATAGATAGATAGATAGATAGATAGATAGATAGAATTAATGGTTGTTTTCATTTTAAATAAACATTTTTATGTAGGTGTTGTTAATTGGTGTAATCACATACCAGACCATTTTACTTCAAGCAGCAGACAAAAATATGTCTACAGCAGAACTTGATAAAATAAATAAAGTCAGTAAAGCATGTTATAAGTGAGGAATTAAACACTTGGGGTAAGGGCTGTTATAGGAAAATAATCAGTGACAAGGTGGTGTGATGAAGCGGACTTACTGTTACCACTACAAAGTTGATTATTTTCCAATAACAGCACATCCTGAAGGGTTGTATTCGTCTTATCACAGTGTTCTGCAAACACGAACATTTTATTAATTAAAGAACAGGACATACTTTTTTTTTTTTATCAATTTTTAGTTACATTTAGTGTAATGGAATGTCATGAAAAAACCCAGCTTGTCATGTTACCGAGAAACAGAAAAAAGTGTAACCTCTTCTGTCCTGAAGACTTTTTTTTTCATGCCAGAAAAGCTCCAACACTGGAGACTCCTTCCAAAAATGTTAAATAAACATCTCTAACTGCTATAGCATAAGCTATAACAGGAACTAACTTGTTTCCTGGACTTTCCACAACATTACATGCAATGATAAATGAATAACAAGTACAGCATGTTGTTCTTTAATTAAAATATTATTAGTGTTGGCAAATTGCTGTGTGAAAAAAGGAATAAAACACTTCATGACATGCTGTCTTTGTGGTGGTAGCAGTAACTCTGCTTCATCACACTACCCTGTCGTTGATTATTTTCCTACAAACGACCTGCTCCCAAGTGTCTTATTCCTTACACACTGAGTTTATTCATTATTGCACTATTACACTATTCATGCTAGTAACTAAACACGACCAAACTCAGAAAAAAATTATGCTTGTATTGACAAAAATGGCCCATGTGCTTCGAAAAGCTGTGTTTATGGAACCCAATAACACCTCTGTGCTTGGTAATTATTCAGCACTTGTGTCCTTATAAGACAAACTTATAAAGAACTGTGTATTAAATGGCACCTAGAGGTCTCAGAATATAAAACATGGCCTTTTATTGAGGTTTGTCCAGAGATCATTATGAAGTACACAGATTTTTGTTCTCTCTTTGCCAAAAGCCATAATTTTAAGCAGATTATGATAGGCCTGTCTGACAAACTAAGATAGAATTGGGCAATAAAACATAGATTAAGAAGCTCCAGAAGTTCAATATTACAATGTAAGAATGTGAGATAACCGAGGCAAGTTGGTTGGGCGAGTTAATTTAGTCTAAACGTAATAAATTCATATATATTCTGGAATATTCTGTCTCATAGCTGGTAGCATTTGTTATACTTCATTCATTCGTCCAAGTTAAAGTCAACTTTATTGTCCTGATGTGTATTTGCACAGGAAAATGATATAGTGAGACACATTACACACTTAAAATTACACAAAAGACACTTAGGTATGCAAAGATGAGAGGAAAAAGCAAAACTTATAAACCCAAAATATAAACCTAAACACAATGAGTGAAAAAAGAGCATTCATAGTTGAATTAATTCATTCATTTAAGTTAAATAGATTAATATTTTAGTTGTACTTAGTCACTCTGTTTTAAATAAAGAGATAAAA
>CM040458.1:28427682-28450997 GCA_022758105.1 Pangasianodon gigas | reverse complement strand
GGACTGCCACTCACTCAAACCGACCCCATCTTGTATCAAAAACCATGCCAAGTAGAACTTGCTGGAAGGACAACCATCTTGAAAATAATGTATCAATCAGGCCTTCATGGTAGAGTAGCTGGATGGAAGCCACTCCCATCACTAAGGTGAAGCATGGTGGTGGCAGGATCATGTTATCAGGGGACTTCTCACTGGCACAGATGGGGATACTGGTCAGAATTGAGGGAAGGATGAATGGAGCCAAATACGTAGAGGTTATTGTGTTTAGATTGATGGCCAAAAAAAGTCAATTTAATCTATTTTGAATGAAATAAAAAAACTGAATGCAAAAAATAGAATTAGAGAATTAGATAGTGAAGGAATCTTTGGCTGAAGGCCAAGAACAACCAAATACATCAATGACATTCTGCACTAATATTGATTAGATTTACACATATGAATTTCCTGACACTGGATCAAAAAAAAAGAACATTGTTCTTACTCCTAATTTATTGTTATACAGGACACATGACATGCTAATGCTAACCTCAGGGGTCAACATGAATAAATGAGAGAGCTGCTGGAACAAATTCATTTCATTTTGCTACTCCTACTCCTGCCAGGATTTTTTTTTAATTTTATTTATTTTTTTATTTTATTTTATTTTTTAATGGAATCTTAATGTACCTTCAAGAGTAGATGAAGTAGATGAGCAGTTCAGGTTGAAGCTATAAAGATGCAATTTTAGAGCCGTTGTCTTAGAGGGCATCAAATCTCTGTCTGCTAGAGAGACAGGATTAGAATTGGGCCATAAAGATATATAGATATGTTCCACTGTTGTGATTACAAAAAAAAGCCATACAGTAAATCACAAAGATGGCTCGATGCTACTCAAGCTGACTAGAAATGATAACAGCTCCAGATAAAAGGTCATTTTATTTCAGAATACCGCAGCACAGGAACACAGAGAGATGTATGGTTCACCAATAGGAGTTTCTCAGGTGCCTTTAAAGGAGAAAGGAGCATTTTATTATGTAAACTTCGATTACCTTGTGAAAGAGGGAGAGCAGAAAGGTCAAGAGGAGGAACATAGGAGGAGATATGGATGTATATTTTACCAGTAAATAGTGTTGGGGAAGGGACAGAGAGCAGGCAGATGCATTTATTTAATGGTTTATGTTCCTTTCATAATGGCTTGGCCACTAGGAATGTTTAGATTGAGCACATCTTTAGGCCTGTAGTACAAATTATAAGCATCAGAAAACACAGGAACTTTGTAAACTAAGTGTATTTAAAATCTCTGATATGTTTAATTTTTATTTTAATTATTTGCAATACAAATAGTTTTATGTAAATGTATGCACCAAATCTTTTTACCCAACACAAAAACTTTATGTAGGTACCTTGGGCTAAGGGTTTTGCTCAAGAGTCCTAAAGTGGCTCTCTGAAAGTCCTGGGATAACAAACTAATGACTGGACGGGGGTGGCTACAGGATTAGAAGCAAAATGTGGCAAGATGGTAGGACAAGGAAAAAAGCACAAACAGCACTCACCATGCTCTGAACTGAATGTGCTAAGAGTGGGAATTTGTGACACTGTCCCTCATTTTAATTATGTAGGAGGTTTATTGAACACCCTAGACGGGAGAACATTTTTAATGCTGTCTGAAGAACAGCACGTCTGTGTGTGTGCTTTGGACTTTTAGCCTGAGGGCTGTTGGAAGAGGAGATTTATGAGAGAAAGTTAATATTCATCACATTAGCAGCACATTGATAAATCTTAGCCTGACTTCAGAGATTGGTATAAAAATGTACTCCCCAAGTTTAGGAACGCTTCTGCCTGTGTGGGAAGATTGTTCATTATGTTCACTGTGGAAAAAGACAACCTGCAGGCACATCACTGGAGCCATGAGCATACCCACTAATTTTAGCTCATTAGCACCACTTTTACACTTCACAGTCTTACACTTGCCAAATGAGGTTCATGTAGTGAGGACAGGCATTAATACTCTGTGCAGTGTTGTGTTGTCCTGTGTGTGCTCAGTCGCTGAACTGAAAAAACTTTCACAGACCAATATCAAACTTCCCATTTATCCCCAAGATCTGAAAACAGATTGTAGCTGAGATCATACGTGCAGAGGAATCATACAGATAAAAGAATTCACTCAGAGTTTAGGCCTCACCTTAGTACTGAAATAGCACTGGTTAAAGTAGTAAATGACCAAAACAGCAAAGGCATGATTTGTGAACATATACATTTTAGGGCTGTCATTTTGGATAAAATGACAGTGCAGTGTGATTGACAAGGTTCTTGCTGCATCTGAGGAAGAGCACACAGAATTGCATTATCAAATGAGAAATGGGTAAAGGCCCATTACAAGGATGCCCCATGGTCGTCTCCCCCTCGAGGGCGAACAAGGCCAAGACCCAGGACTTGCCAGAGAGATCATACATTCCCCTCCAAAATTATTGGAACAGTTGAGCCAAATCGTTTGTTTTTGCTGTACACTGAAGACATTTAGGTTTGAGATCAAAAGATGAATATGAGACAATAGATCAGAATTCCAGCTTTCATTTCCTGATATTTACATCTAGATATATTAAACAGCTTAGAACATAGCATCTTTTGTTTGAACCCACCCATGTGTTCAAGTGATCAAACATGGAACATGTGACTGACAGGTGTTTCTTGTTCCCCAGGTGTGACCTGACAGATTGATTGTTTAATCTGTTTAAACAACTAATAGCTCTAAATATCTACTCTTGGTTTGAACCCTGAGTTTCACCTGTGAAGACTACATTTGTTTTTTAAAAAGGATAAATCAACATGAAGACCAGAGAGCAACCTCCACAGGGCAGGGGTGAAGGTATCACAATCCACCATTTGAAGAAGACTTCGGGAGCAGAAATATAGAGGCCATACCACAAGATGCAAACCACTCATCAGGAGCAAGAATCAGAAGATCTGATATGAATTCACAAAGAAATACAGAGATGATCCAGAAAAGGTCTGGAACCAAGATTAACCTCTACCAAAGTGATGGAAAGACCAAAATATGGAGAAAGAAAGGCTCTGCTTATGACCCAAAACATACAAGCTCATTGGTCAAGCATGGTGGAGGTCGTGCCATGGCTCGGGCTTCCATGGCTGCTTCTGAAATGGGCTCACTAATCTTTACTGAAGATGTAACTAGTGATGGTAGCAGCAGAATGAATTCAGAAGTCTACAGAAGCATTTTGTCTGCTAATTTATAGAGAAATGTGTCCAAACTAATTGGGAGAAACTTCATCATACAGCAAGACAATGACCCATAACACACTGCCAACACAACAAAGGACTTCATCAGGGGAAAAAGTGGAAGGTTTTAGGCTGGCCAATTCGATCACTGGACCTTAACACAATTAAACATGCATTTACCCTCTTGAGGAAGAGACCGAAGGGACCCCCCCAAAACAAACAACAACTGAAAGATGCTGCAGTACAAGCCTGGAAAAGCATCACCAAAGAAGAATGCAGTAGTTTGGTGATGTCTTTGGGTGACCAGCTTGATGCAGTTATTGAAAGCAAAGGATATGCAACCAAATATTAAGTGTTATTCACTTTAATTTACTTTAAGTCTATTTGTTCTCCTATACTTTTGCTCACCTAAAAACTGGGTAGTCTGCCACCAAAAGTGCGATGTTCTAAGTTGCTTAACACATCTAGATGTAAATATTAGGAAATGAAAGCTGAAATTATGATCTATCATCTCATATTCATCTTTTGGGCTTAAAACATCAACAGAATGATTTGAAAAAGAAGAAACATTGTTTTATAATGACCAGGTCAGAGTTCAGACCTTAACCCAATTAAGATGCTATGGCATGACCTGAAGAGAGCTGTCCATGCAAGAAATCTTGGAAATATTGATGAACTGAAACATTTTTGTAGTGAGTGGTCGTACAGTGGATATAAAAATGGCAGGTTTTTGTGAAGTAAAAGAATGAAACTAAGATAAATCATGTCAGATCTTTTCCCACCTTTAATGTGAAATTGCAAAGTATACAAAGTGAAAATCAGAAACTTTTTTAGAGAAAAAAGGAAAACATTTTAAAAAAAATGTGTGCAGACCCCTAAACCAATACTTTGTTGAAGCACATTTTGATTTTATTACACCACTCAGTCTTTTTAGGTAAGAATCCTTCAGCTTGGCACATCTTGACTTGGCAATATTTTCCAACTTTTTCTTGCAAAAACATTCTAGATCCATCAAATTGTAAGGGCATCTCCTGTGCACAGTGCTTCGGGTCACCCCACAGATTTTTTAGTTGGATTCAGGTCTGGGCTCTGGCTAGGCCATTCAGAAACATTGATCTTCTTTTGGTTAAGCCATTCCTTTGTTGATTTGGATGTATGATTTGGGTCATTGTCATGTTAAAAGGGGAAATTCCTTTTCATGTTCAGCTTACTAGCAGACACCTGAAGGTTTTGCACTAAAATCAACTGTTATTTGTAGCTATTCATAATTCCCTCCACCTTGATATAAGCCCCAGTTCTGGCTGAAGAAAAGCAGCACTAAAGCATGATGCTGCCACCACCATGCTTCATCTTGGGTGTGGTGTTCTTTTGGTGATATAATTTTTTTTGTGCCAAACATATCTTTTGGGATTATGGAATTATTACACCTTTTGGAATTGGTCCCATCAGACCATAACACATTTAGCCACATGGATTGTGGTTATTTAGTTGGGATTGTATGTTTTTTTTGTGAGAAAGGCCTTTCATCTAGCCATCCTACCCCATAGCCCAGACATGTGAAGAATACGAGAGATTATTGTCACATGCAGAGAGTAATCAGTACTTGTCAGATATTCCTGCAGCTCCTTTAACGTTGCTGAAGGTCTTGGCAGCCTCCCTGGTAATTTTTCTCTTGTCCTTTTATAAATTTTGGAGGGACGTCCTGTTCTTGGTGATGTCACTGTGGTGCTCCATTTTCTCCATTTGTTGATGATAGTCTTCATGGTGTTCTATGGTACATCTAATGTTTTGGAAATTCTTTTATACTCTCCTGACCCATACCTTTAAACAAGTGAGATACCATGCATGCTTTGTAAGCTCTTTGCAGACCATGGCTTCAGCAGTCAGAAGAAATCAAGAAGATGTGAAGTAAATCCTACAGAAACTGCTGATCTTTGGTGTTAATCAGAATAATTTCATTGATGACATCTGTGTGATAATTACTTTTGATACATGAGATTGAATGTGATTGGTTCATTCTGAACACAGCCACATCCCTAATTATAAAAGGGTGTGCACACTTATGCAACCAGGTTATTGTAACTTTTTTATTTTTCCTATTTTTTCCTTAAAATGTTTCTGATTGTTTTCCACTTAAATTTTTATACTTTGTAATTTCACATTGAGGGTGGAAAAAGTTCTGACATAATTTATCTTGGTTTAATTTTTTTAAATCACAGAAACCTGCCATTTTAACAGGGGTATGAGGACTTTTTTTTAATATCAATTGTATATTTCTCATCACCATTATGAACAGCAGCTAGTGGAGGATATTTGGAGGTAATAGCTGCTAAAGAAGGTTCTACCAGTTATTCAATACAAGGGTTCACAGATTTTTTTTCAAGCCAGGACTGTTAATGATTGTCATGAAAGTACAATAACACGCTTGGGTTATTAGTTTAGGAAGAATGAGTTTTTCTATTATTATGACATGCATGAAGGTCAGATCACATATTATGACTAATTAGATACAAAATACAGGTAATACTAAAGGATTCAAAAAAAAAAAGTTTGCTTCCTACAAACCCACCTTCTTGATAACAAAATGCAGGCATCTATATATCTGTGTTCATAGATAAACTGGACACAAAGCTCCAAGTGGCATTTAAGGGACTGTTTTTTTTTTTTTTTTTGTTAAGTCTGTTTGATCCTCTGTAAGAGCTGCAGGCTGAAAGTTGAGCAGAGTTGATGAGCCTGTGTCATTTAAAGGCTGCAGTCAGTGTCTGAGAACATGAGATGCCCAATTAAAGCTGACAGGTCCTAGATGACCTTGGACCCCTTTTTCAAGGTCTTCTTCTCACCTAAAAATTCACTGTACTCCAGACTATCATGCTGGTACATGACTCGCCCTAACTGATAGAGCTTTTTCTTCTGAGACTCATTCACTTGGAGGGTGGAGTGAAAGCTGCTTTGATTTCCTGCTGTCTCCTGATGGAGCAGATTTTCTGCCTCGGGCTACAGTGGAGTTCACATCAGCAAGACCATGGCTGTGTTCCCTCAAGCCATACTGGATAGAAATCACTTTCTTTCCAATTTGAACTGAAAAAAAAAACAAAAACACAAACTGTTGTTGCATTTATTTTTGCCACATCACATGGTGTAATAGCACATGGTTCATCCAGAGTGTGTTTTGCCCGCGGCTGGCTTTATATTCTTTATATCAGCCATCGCGCGGCCACCTGATGGCCCAGAGGAGATAAACCTCCCACTATTTGAAGCTTTCTCAGAGCTTCATCTAAAGATAAGATGTGGTGAACAAAACAAAAAAAGGTTACCAATGTTTTGAATAAGAGGATTTGATGTTTTTTTTTTAGAGGAATGTTTGTAGTTAATAATATGTACTGCTGTATGATTGTTTTTTTTTTCACCTTTTCTTTCCCTCGATTTCCAAGATAACTTCACAAATCTAAATTGCTAACAATTTGCCCAACATTATTTGTATAAAAAAAAGTTACAAAGGTTAAGGTTAGGATGCAATGTTTGGATTTATACATTTTCTAACCCAATAATTAAAAAAAATAAAATAAAACAAAATCCAACCAGAACACGTTCAGTCATTCAAATTCATGCAATTTTTTAATGAGATCATGTTCAGGGTTCAGGGGTGGAGATAAGACACAAATTAATGCACATGTCAGTGTAAACAAAGAGGATTCGGACAGGAGACAATGCTTTTTTAGCAGTTTATAGCTGTTATAACGTAAGTAATAAAAGGGATTAATCTGTTTTGCAGACGTCTCTGCTCTCCATTGGAGCAGAATTAATAAAACCATTTTTTTGCAAAATTGTATCATTATATCGCTGCATTGTTTGTCTCTATGTTGAGTTTTCTTTTCTTTGCCTTGCCTTGCCTTAGTCTAGTCCCTTTATTTTAGTTTTTCTAATTTTTAGTTCGTTTTTTCACTGTTTTTTTATTTTTTATTTTTAGTTGTTCATAATAAAAGACCTTTGCAACTGCATCAGACTCCCTGGGATTTTGTGACACTATATAAGACCTTATAGATCCTCACAGATGATAATATTTACAGTGCACTGGGTTTATTCTTACACAATGATTTATTTCAGTCTTGCATTAATGCCTGAAGCTGTGGCAGCAATTAGAAGTATTATAAAAACAGCAGAAAACGCACTCCGCTTTTCAGCACAGGTTGAATTTCTCCCACTATCACATTGTTACTTATTTATATCACTGTCCCTTTCTTTCTTCTCATGACCTTGATACCGCTCCATCTGTAAGCTCCCTGTTCTAATTATCACCCCTGCAGCAGGACAGAGATCCTGCTCTGATTTAGCAATTAGCTTCGGCTCTAACAGCGTCTCTGCAGGATGATCTCCTCACACAGAAAAGCAGAAGCGAGGTCACAGGGTGAAAATCTCCTGGGCTCTCATTTATCAAAAGCATGCCTAGAACAAGTTTTAATTCTGTGTGTAAGAACCGCTAGTAAACAGTAGAAAATTAGCACATGTGCTTATGCACAGCTGTGGAAATGGACATTGATAAATCCAACACAGTCTTTATTGCTCAGCTTGTGCCTGGCCACACACATTTACATAAAGAAACGCCCCCAAATCTCCATATATATTGCAAACAACTTACCTATAATATTGTGGTTATGTGTGCAAAATCTATTGCCCCAGTTACCTTTGGAAAAGCTGTATTGTGAGAATTTCTTATTATTGTCATTTCCATTGCTGTAATTGGAAATGTAATGTATTGCGGCTGAGTGATATGAATGTACATGAGGCATTGGGTTGGGAAATGCCAGACATAAAAATGTCTTTTTTTTTTCCATTGTTTGTTTTCTTTTAGATTTTCTTTATATTTTCTTCTTTTATATATTCTTTTAGATTCTTTTGTTTTACCTCTGAAATCACCCAACTGTCCTAAACTGCACAAATTCTGTACATGTCAAGAATATTGCTATATTCTTAATAAAAAATTATATATTTTTTATAATTCTATTATGAATGTTAAATTTTTATTTATTTATTTATTTATTATTTATAAACACAAAGTTTTTTGTTTTTTATTATTATTTTATGTATTTTTTTTATGGTATTCATGCACTTGGACAATCCATGTACTTTTTTAATGTGACATTTTTAAAAATTCAGATTTCATATAACATGCAGTTTTAAGTAATCAAAGTAATCTAAAGAATTTGGATATGTTTTTAAAGAATTTCTTCATGAAAGGGTTAATTATCACAAAAAAAAACTAATAATCAAACAATGATCAAACTAATAATCAAAATTTCATATTTAACAAAGAAAACACATAAGTGTATATAAATATTCTCTTTTTTTTTCACTTGCATGCTCACATGATCTTTAGTTTACTATGAGGTAAATGAAATGAAGTAGAAGTTGTTGAGCAGTCAACAAGATTTTGTATTTCAGACATTCATTGCTAGCAAGCATTTGTATTTAAAATTTGAATGTCTAACAAGGTTTTGTATTAAAACAAAGAGGGATTTTTTTTAATTTATTTTTATTTAAAACAATTTACAGCAAGATTATTATTTTAGACATTACTTTGTAGCAAGGTTTTGTATTTATTTGTATTCAACAGGTTATTTTCCTGCAAGGTTTTGTGTTTAATACATTAATTTATAGCAATGCTTTGTAATTAAAACATTAAATCTGTCTAACTTTTGTACTGAAAACATGAGTTGAATTTCCAACAAGGGATTTTATTTTAGATAGAATTTGCTAGCGAGGTTTTGCATTTAAAACACTTATTTCCAACAAGGTTTTCAGGAATCACCAAACTGTTTGTACTGTATGCTTCTCTCTAGTCCTTATTAGTCATTATAGTCACACAATTCAATATTAGATTATGATAAACAGTGTAGCTTGGATTATTTCATTCCTAACTAATAAAATAGCTGATAAAATATTGCTTATTCGATGAACCTCAATCTCTGAACCGGGCTCGCTGCCACCTCAGAGCTGTGCTATTGACAATCTTGTTAAAATGAGATCAGTCTCTGCTTCTTTATTGTTCCAGACTAAATGATCAGGGTGTAATGTGATGCTTTTGTCTCTCCTCGCTCTCTAGACTTGTGCAATAGTGAAACAAATGACATTTTAAACAGTGAGATGGGGAGAAAGAGAGACGAATCACGAATGTGTAAACAAACACTGACAGCTTTCATTCAGTCTAATAGCAAGGAGCAGCAATAGACAGAAAAAATAAACTGACTCACCACTGAATAAGTAATTTACCAAGAAAAAAACTCAGATGTGTTTTAAGCTCATTGTTCTTCATGGATCACAATTAGCTGCAGCACGAGGTGGCAAGCAGTGATGATTATGATAGGTGTAACTGCTATTTGAACAGAATACATTAAGATTGTTTACCAAGGCATCCCGCATAGATGTACAACCTCAACAGATAATCAACTAATTATCATAATTAAATTAACGATTATAGCACAAGAGCTTATCTACAGCCTACACACTCTGAAAGTAGCTCTGACTACAAGGCAAATCACAGGTTTATATTAATGAGCTTGTTTTAATATGTTGTCATTACTGTGGTAACAACTTACACAGGGAATTGGAAGGAGTCTCCAGTGTCAGTGAGACATCCGTGAAACAAGTTAGTTTTTGTTATCACAGATATAAACTGTCATTCCTTCACCAGCCTTTCATTTTTTTCTTTCTTGAAGGTAATAAGACAAAAAAACTCTAAACTAATCTGTCCTTTCCTGTGATGGAAAACTTACTGACTGTTACAAAGCACTGGCACTGGAGTGCTCATAGAAAACTTCACAATGTCAGCGATTAGATGTTTTTATTTGTTAAATAACTGTGTGTTTTTTTTTATTTTTTCGATTATGTGGAGTGTTCACCATTCTAGTCCCTGTGAATGAGCTGATTCTATAGAAATGATAACATATTCAACAAGTGCATTAATATAAACCTGAGATTTAAATTACAGTTGATGATTCTATCAGAGCCACTGTTATAGAAAATTTATATTTTTTTGACCAATAAGAATCGAGAATTCAGCAGTGCTGTGGTATAAAACGTTATATAACGTATAACTTGCAGTAGTGTCTTGCATGTAGTAGTTCCATGTTCATGTATGATGTAGCACGATGATCCTGGAGGAACGTTGTTTTGTTTCACTGTGTACTAACTAGCTGTGTATGGTTGAAATGACAATGAAGCCACTTGACTTGACTTGATTGAAATTGGCTGACCTGATAATGATAAAATATGCTGGCCGTAGACAAAATCTGCATTTGCAAAGAGGAGCAGTTGTTCAGAATCGATGCTCAGAATCAATAGTCACAGATTTCTAATACACCTCAAAATTGATCATAAATCAGAATTTCTATAAATCTGTAATTTATGGCTGCTGTTTAGAAACTGCTTATACACAAGGCCAGGTCCAGACATGCATGAACCGTTGCAAGGAACAAAGAATCTTCACCACATTAAATATGGAAGTGAATCCTTATTGATATAAGCTGCCATCTCATGAGAGTTGTTAGGTTCGATAATTGCTTTTCTTGGTAGTGTAACTCTGCAGGAACACGAGGATGTTTTACAGGGCCAGGTGTTCAGCAGATGGCATGTCCTATCCGCTACTGTACAAGTGAAAAAAAAAAAAAAAACATAAAATGGACCCTAATTTAAATTTAAGCTGTGAAGATAAGTCATATCAGATCAAATGATAAATAGAGGTGTCTGTGAGCCTTAGACTTCTGACAATCAGCAGCATGAGGCAACTAACAACAAGAGAAATATAACAAGCCAAAGATGATATACATATAAAAGGACTATGAGGCCTTTTTGCATTTTTACAAAGATCATGCCAGTTTAACAAACATGGTGGTTAAAAAACATGGTGGTTAAAATTCAGAAAGCCGGTCTACATAAAAATGCCTAAAACCTCACCAGATAATTGAGATTTCCTTCTAGAATGAATTTTATCACCTGTTTGGATACTCACATGCCATAGTGAAATAAACATAAACCTAATGAATTCAATTTGTTATCAGATATCGGCTGTTAAAATGTCTGCGATTCTTCTGCAACACAGTCAGAATTAAATCTTTAAATGTAATTTTCTCTCTTTTCACTTTTGAGGTAAGAAGACTTTAAAATGCTACAACTTTACTTCTGGTTGAGATCCTTGAAAAGTAGAAACATAATTCAATCCAGAGGAAAGTGTTACCTGATTCAGGTCATTCAGAGTGTCTGTGGATACACACTGTAAACCGTAAATCATTCGAACTTTTTTTTACCAGGAAATCGTTATTTTTTCAAAAACTTTTTCTCGACTTTCTCTGCTTTTGATACTAGGTTTCATTTTTTGATATCAACGTCAGATTATTTTGCTGTTAATAATTTTTTTGGATCTTGGTGGAATCACGCACAACAGCAACACAAATAAGAAAAATCTAAGCCTATCAGTAAGAGTCATGTCAGGTGATTATATAGAGTGAGTTCTTAACCATGAGTGAGGCTGAAAGTACTAGATGTCAGTTTCTATAACGACTGCAATAAACATTTTTTCCATTTCGAATGCATTTCTTCAGTCTCCATGAGCCTGTACTTCTATTGTGAACATGTCTTCAGTGCACACGTCCATGTATTGCAAGCATACCTTCATGCTGACGAGGATGTCACTAATGGCATATCTTTTCTTGTTGACTTTGGGTACATTGAGCAAAGCAGCATTACTGGATCTTAGTGAATGAGTGTCTCACTTGCAGTCTTGTGATCAAGCCATGTGGTTGTAGTTCTCATTTTGGGGTTGAAAAATGTATGTACCCTTAATGTAACTTAAGCCCTAAAAGACTCAGTCTTACCTACAATCCTTTGCACTGATTAGTGAAACAAAGTGACGGGGTTGTTGCGAGCAACAAGGCAGATACAAGAACATTAAAGCAGAAAAGCTGGGGAGCCCTGGCGTTTCTCAGATAACTGTTGAAGGGGGGTAGTTTGTAAGGAAATGAGAAACAGAAGAAGATTTGTTTCTCCTCTTACAAGCTGACATTTGAGATGTAAAAGAGAGAGAGAGAGAGTAAGTGTTCAAATGATCGGTTTCCCTGAGCAGTGTTTGTCACAGTAGCTGATCACGCCTCACCTGAATAGAGAATTAGTGACTTTTGTGATGGTGGTTTGAGGATGTGCTATTTGAAGTGA
The DNA here is from genome assembly GCA_022758105.1 of Pangasianodon gigas. Classification (NCBI taxonomy): domain Eukaryota; kingdom Metazoa; phylum Chordata; class Actinopteri; order Siluriformes; family Pangasiidae; genus Pangasianodon; species Pangasianodon gigas. The sequence continues at coordinate 28,438,577 of CM040458.1, read as the reverse complement.
TGCACTTTTTACTTTTCGATGGTGGGAATGAATGTGAAGCAACCCGTAACTAGAGTGTTTAAATTCATGAAATTAAGCTGTCACTCAGGCTGCAGTCTGACAGACTGTATGCTAAATGAGGAACGCTGATTTTAGACTGTTCTCTCTCTCTCTCTCTCTCTCTCTCTCTCTCTCTCTCTGTGCCAGTCCTCAGTGAGTTAAACTGATGTCAGTAGAAGCCCAGTGATTTTCAGTCTGGAAAATTCTGTCATATAAGAGCCCAATTTGAGCTCATTTGTCAGCATGGAGGATGAGGAGCTGCCTTTTACTCTGTGTATCATGTGAATATTTGCAGGAATGTGCAATTTACAGAAGCAGGCTATTATTTCTCGGCAGCAGCACACAGTTAGCTTTGAACCCCGAGACCTCATTGTAGTGTACTGACAGTATTAATAGGCTACAGTCTTTTTTTTTTTTAAACCTTTCTATGTTTCCTTTCTACTGTAATTTTTATTTTACAATTTTGTGCTTATCTATTTAGTTAGTTTATTAGTTAGTAAACTCATCGCATAACCTAAAACAGTGCCTTTCAATTGCCTTTTATATAGTAAAGCCTTTTATATATCATCATGTACTGCTTTATAGAATGTACTGTATGCAATGCTTATGATTGTGTTAGAAGGCCCACAAAACTTTTATACTTTTTACACTTTATTGTATCAATATGTTGAATAAGTATGAAAAGAGACAAAATATTTAGTAAAGATTTCTGGTAATTATCTAACGTACAGAGGTGACAAATTAAAGGAAATATCAACATAAAATGTGTCAGTAAGGTTTTGGGCTAGCACAAGCTAGCAGAACTGATTCCATGCACCTTGAGTTGTGTATGTCTCTGGAGATGTACTGGAGTGATGAACATCATTCCTCCAAAAGATATTCCCTCAGTTGGTGTTTTCATGATGACGATTCTCGAGCGCTGTTTAACTCCAAAATCTCCCAAAAGTGGGTAGAGATGTGGTGAGTATGAAGGCCATAATATATTTACATCATTTTTACCCTCATCAAACAATTCAGTTAACCCTCGTGCTCTGTGGATGGGGCGGAGTCATTCTGGAAGAGACCACACCCATCAGGATAGAAGAACTTTGTATTGATTTGCAGTGACACTTTACTCTAATGGAGCAAAACTATGCCATCAGATAAATTAAATGCCCCCACAGCATAACAGATCCATTTTTTCCCTTTAAATTGTCATCCATCTATATATTACCAAAGCCGTCTGATAATGAGTGAATATGCAGTTTGGTGAAGATTTTACTTTTCCTATAAACCAGGCTGTAACATTGTTCATGGCCATGATACAATTAGTGCATTTTTCATCTGAATTCGATCTCCAACTCTACTTAAACTGCACTTTTGCAACTTGAGTGTGTAATAGTCATTATATCCATTATAGATTCATTATATATTCCATGTGCAAATGAATAACAAGATGGCCCTATTTTAGTGATGCTAATGAAATCATTAGCACACTGTTAATGCATTCAGAGGCATAAACAGCTCGTCTGTGTAATGCACAATTGCAGATTATCTTTGGCCTGCTCGCCTGTAGCAGCTGAGTACTCCGTATGGGAAACAATCACTGATAATAATCTAAATGCTAATGTTTGTGTGGCAATAGTTTAATAGGGTTAAGAAACTTAATTGCTGCTACAGTAATCTGTACAGTGATCTCACAGCTGGGAGTTAGATTATGGTACAGCGAGTACGACCATAACATCTCTTCATGTTCATGTTGATTTGTTTAAGGAATAAAACACTTGGGGGCATGTTGTTATAGGAAAATAAACAACCACGTGGTGATGTGATGAAGCAGAGCTGCTTATTTTCCAGTAAAAGCCTGTCCTTAAGTGTTTTACTCCTCTTATACCACAACATTTAGAACATTAAAGAATGACACATACTTTTATTTTATAGTTACATCTAATGTTGTGGTATGTCCATGAGATAAGTTAGTTCCTGTTTTTACTTATGCATTATAGCAGCTATAAAGTTAATTCGACAAAAATGCAGCAAAGCATATACAACTCTGTCCTGAAAACGTTCCTCTGGTGGAAAGCTACATGTTATAAAGTGCTGATACTGGAGACTCCTTCCATAACTGCTCCCCGGGCGCCGCAGCAAAAAAAAGTGACTTGGCCACAAGTCACTTCACTTCACTTCACTTCACTAAATGTTAAAGAAACATATCCTCACAGAAAACTTACCATATCAAAGATGATCTGTGTTTTTTTTTTTAAATCTATTTAAATCTGGCCTCGATCAGTGAAACTCTGACACATCTGATCCTCATGTGATCCAATTCTGTCACTGAGCAGTTAGCAAGATGGAGGAGAGCTCAGGCTTTTTCTTTGTTATGATGGTGTTTTTCCAGCCTTTCATCCATTAACACTAGGAGCTCCAGAGGCTGCTACTTTTCATGGATGCCCCAGCCACTGGGAACTCCAATTCCCAGACCTGCACTGCACCCACTTCCTGTTCCATCCAGTCATTCTCTGGGTGTATCTCAATCAGATCCCTAGTTCACTGATCAGGAAATCGGCCATTTTAAGGGCTGTCTCAATCGCAAAATCCTTCCAGTGCACTGGAATTTTCTTGGCCCAAAAAATCCCACAATTCACCACAAAAACCAGGGAGCATCAATGCTCACTATGTTCCCTTACTGGAAATGATGTCATATTTTCTAAAGCTTCTCAGCTCAAAAAAAGGCAAACAAATTCTCAGCCAAATGTAAGTAGCTTGTTATCATTGTTCTAGCTCTCAAAAGTTTACTTACGTTAGCGATTTTTAAATTATTTGACATTCTATATACTGATCGTTTAAGTCTAATGACTTTTAAGTGTTTAATGATTAAAAAAAATCCACTAGCTAGCCTGCGAGCCTGCCTGAAGTACCATGACAGAAACGCATGTGATTAAGCTAACAAATTTATATGATATATAATGTCAGAAAGATATCAGTCCTGCCTGTTGTTCATAAATGCCAATGGTGACGTTTTACAATGCGAGTACGTAGTCATGTCATCAGAAATTGAGTCATCAGTGTCCCAGTGTGTAGTGAGCCAGGGTCCTTACCAGAGACCGAACTCATGTACACGATATACTGATTGACAGCCTAGGGAGCTGATTGAGACGCACCCTCTCTCTATATTTGTATAGACACACCTCTCTTTGTCTTGCTAAGTCTTGTTCATCACTACTTTTTTTGTTTTACCTTTCAGTTTCTGCCCCTTTTCTCTGTCTGCATGTTTATGTATTGCCTTTATGGCAGAAAGTGGATCCAGGGATCTGTGAAATGTAGCCAGGGAGTTTTTTTTTTTTTCTTGTTACAAGGTAGAAATTACAACCCACTATTTCCAGAGTTATATTTATTGAGTTTTTATAGGTATTATCTCATTTAACTGGTCACTTGATGTGAATGGGTTTAATTCACACCTCAACAACTCAAAACAACTAAGTGCCAACTTAGATCTAAAGTGTACTGTTGGTGAAGATAATTGCACACATTTAATTAACTTAATACTTGAATCCTGGAATTATGTTTACGAATAAATCTGTATTGAGGGATTCCACTTACTTTACAACCAAAAAGGCTCCCTTCAGTTCTGGTTTTATCTCTCACGACTTCTTTGCCCGATTGTAATAAACCTCATACTGTTGAATTTAACTTGTGTTCATCCCAACACAGTGTGTCTGAGGTTGTGCCTATGTCAGTATAGAGCATACAGTATTATAATATAGCCATATAATTGTAAGTCCTTTCATGGATTGAGACCATGTCATGGTACTTTGTTGAACTTCAGAGCTATGTCACCAGAAGCTTAAAGCTTTTTCTTTTTTGGATTAGGGTTCCCGGGTGCCACACCTGAAGCCAGGCCTGGGAGTGGTGTCCATAGATGAGGATCGGTTGACCGGGCCACCCACGCAACCTGGTTGGTCTCAGCCCAGCATGCAATGGACAGTCTTAGATAACCTAGACCCTTGGAATGGAAAGTGGTGGATGGTAGATTTTAAATCAAAACCATAGTTAAATCTGTATACTCAGAAAAAAGAGTGGATGGATAACTATATGTTCTAGCTTCTACTAATCTGATTTCTGAAAGAGAAACACTGTGTTGTAGGTTTAAGATATTACCTGTTAGGGTTCCTCAGAGAAACAAGCCAAAGAACCCTCTAGGATGTGGCACGGAACCATATTTTCTTTGACATTATTTAGACAGTCCTCTTCACACACTCTAGAAACCATCTATACACTCTCGGACATAAAGGTACCAAACTGTACCTTTCCATGTTGCTGAAGGGGTACCATTAAGGGTACACGTCTTTTGTATGCATCTTTCACCTGGAAATGAGAATATAGTATAACACTGAAGGTATACAACTGGGCCTTAAGAACCACTGTTATACCTTTAAATCTTTACTTAATTAAAGGTACACCTTGTGCAGGAAATAGACACATACTGAAGGTACAAAAGATGTACCCTTGACGGCAAATGGATCCTTGACCATCTCCAGATTCCTTTATGCTATCACAGTTACAAAAGCTTTGAGCTCCACTTCATCATCCCTTGATCCTGCACTTTTCTCTAAAGTGCTGGTACTTTTATATGCAGAAATTTGTTGGACAATAATGAGTCAGGCCAGCTAAGGGTCTTGATTCCTGATCTGTTTCCTTTGTGTCCCTCAGGTAGAAAATTGTGCAACATGAATGCCTAATGAAGCATGAAACACAGCCACTCATGCGCTATGGGCAGGGCTGAAGTCTCCTTTATTCTTAGATCAGCACCACTGTGGCTGAGATGGAGAATAATTTAACCTTTATTGCTTTATATCAGTATAATATAATATACATCTCAATTTATATCTTTATTTCTATTTAACTCGTCTTTCACAAAAGATCAACTGTTTCAGAATAAAGAAAAATAAAACAGGACTATGGGTGATTTAAGTTCAAAAGTTACGCCTGTGTGAACAAAATACAGTGACTTTAAATATCAGACTCATTAAATATTATTTCCTCACAGCATACCATTTCACATAACATTTTGTGTTGTATAATATTCGATTAAACTCCGTGACTCAAAATGCCAAGGATCAAAATGCAACTCATAACGCTGATTATGTTTGGCTCATTTTAAAAGCTCTGGGCAACATCACAAACTGCCCCACATTCTCACATCTGTATTTATTTATGCATTTATTAAGATCTAATGCACTAGATTGGATGTGGTTTAATTTGCATTATTAACTGTATCATTACATTGCAACAAATTAGTGCTGCTTAATTTATGGAATACTGCTTTTTAATGAGGTCAGTATAGGCAGGGATTCTCTAAATGTCTCAAAGCATGGATATCTTTAATTATTATTATTTTGTATTTTTTTATTAATTAAAATAGGGTCTATAAAGCTAATTGTAAATGAAAACAGAAAGTTGTGACATACATGAGGCATATCATGGGAGGGACATAAACTAAAATAAAGCAAAATAAAATAAAAAAAAAACACTGTTATCTGTAAAATTCTGAAAAGTATAGGTTCTGCTGAAAGGTAAAAAAGGCAAAGAAGGCAAAAGCCAAAAGTTCCTGGTGAGTAATCATGGTTCACACAAGCTGCACTCAGGTCTTAGTTAATCCTATGCTTTATCTTTGGTTCAAAGGCCACTATTTCTGAGAAAGAAAAGAGGACAAAGGAAAAGGGCTGATGGTGATGCAATGGCCTTTTTTAGGTTCTGCTCCAGAACCTAAGTGTCCCTTTCTGCTGTGGCCTTTTGTGGGAATATAATGGATGTGCATATTGTTCTTGTTGTTTCTTCAGTATGTTTAGCTACAAGCTTTACTTTAACGACACAAAATCGCCAATTCTTAAACCTCATAAAAATTAATGAGTCAATCAACACAAGCAGATGTTTTCTATTCAAGGTGTTTCTAATTACTCTTATTAACACATTAATTACTTTTTTCTTACAGACCATGACCTTTGGTGACCTTTGGCAACAGCATGTGTCATTAGCAGAGTTTAGAGTTTGCTAATGGCTCACAGTTTGTCATGTCAGTGCTGAAGGCTATAATGAGCAGGAAATGTTCATTAATAAACACTGCTCCATGGTACATGACTGGTCATTAATAGTGTGTAATGAGTGTGATGATGGATTAATGGAAACTGACCCTGTGCTCTGAACAACTGGACAGCCAGTGGAGCTGCTACCCTGCGGTACAACACTGAGTTCCCTTTAACGTTCCCTCATCGCTTCATACCACAGAGCTGATTAATTCATGATTTTTATTGGTCAGAAGGTTTTGACTAATTTTCTATAACAGCTGTTTGGACAGTAGTTTTGGCTGCAAGGCAGCTAACTGGTTTGGGACGTGGGTGACTCAGGGACATATTGTGGATGCTCCACATTAACTGGCTAAAAAATCTCTGTAATCATTGATACGGTGATGGTTTTTGTAAGGCATTTATACTGCATTCAAGGTGAGGTTGCAACTTGTAATTCCCCGCCTACAACCAGTAACTAACTCCCCACCTACAACCAGTAAAAGCCACCAAAAATGCCCCTGAATATTGATATTTCAACTTGTCAATTTGGGGTAGTATTCTCAACTACCAGTTCCTTCCCTGTTTACAGAGTGACATCAAATTAACAAAGTTCCCCTTCTCTACTTTTAAATAAGTTTATAGCAGTACTGGCTTTAGATCAGTTAATATACAGGCACAGTACTTGGTTAAATCTCTAACATTGACCATACTAGTCAGTGTTTTGAGAAGATAATCATCAACATTAGAGTTAACGTTAGCTAGCTTGGCACTAACGCTACTCGCTGTTGTTGCTGTGCTGCGATTTCAGTCCAAAATGTTGCATGAATGTTTGAAGGTCACTACAGTAGAACAGAACTAGTAGTCACTCATGTCTTTAACTGTAAAAGTGCGGGTAAAGTAGCTTTTTTTATGAGCTTTACGTGCTCAGATAGAGTAAACAAAAGACACAGCTTTCATCTATGGGTTTTTTTTTTTCCGCTTCACACATCGAACTTGCAGAGGCGGGAAATGTTAGTACAACTTGCAAATTACCACTTACGAAGCACCATGAACACAGCCTTAGCAACAGTCAGAGGTAAATCTGTAAGTTTTCTGACACTGGAAAAGTAGGTGTGGGAAAAGTTAATGTAAGTGATAATAGGAATTTTTTTTTTTTGCTGATGTTCCACAACATTAGATGTAACTATAAATGGATAAAAAGCACAACATGTCACTCTTGAATAAATTATAATTGTAATTGTTGGCAGATTGCTGTGGTATAAAAGGAGTAAAATACTTTGGGATGTGCTGTTATTAGAAAATGATCAACGCTAGGCTTGTAACAGTAATTCCATTTTATCACATGAACCCATCATTGATTATTTTCCTATAACAGCATGACACTGACTGTTTTATTCCTTACTTATATCATCCTACTGACTAGATACCATACTCTCTCACTGACTAGCATTCTAAAAAAAAACCAGGCAGAATGAAGTAATAAAGTTTTAAGTTAAGAGTCAGCTGTAACCTGCAGATATTGATGTTTCATAAAATATAAGGCTATAGTTAATGGTGCTGTTTGATGCGTGAAGAGAATGAGGAAAATAAATCTTTTCTTCATTTAATATTTTAGACACATGAGTAAAACAGGTGACAGAATGTCGTAGTGCTTTGTGTGCTCACTCAGCACCTATGCATCTCGCTTCATCCTGAGGGAGGAGGAAAATCAATGTCTTTCATTCTTCCTCATGTTCATCACGTACAGAGTGGAATGTTGGCCTGTCCTCCATGTGTCACTCAATTCATCTCAGCATACTGATGGGTAGATACCTGGATGCCTAAGCTTTAAAGATTAGGTAAGAAAGAAAGAAAGAAAGAAAGAAAGAAAGGGTCAGAGAGTGAGAGAGAAAGACAAAGAGGGAAAAGGAGATCATGAGGCAATGATGATAGTGATGATGATGATGATGATGATGATGGAGATGTTAATGACAATGAAGATGATGACAGTGATGACGATGAAGGTGGTGACAATTATGATGTTGAAGGTGATGATAATGGCGATGATGATGGTGATGATGATGATGATGATGGGATGGTAATGATGATGGTGGTGATGATGATGACAGGGAGGGTGATGATGATGACGGTGATGATGGTAATGATGAAGGTGATGACGGTAATGATGACGATGATGATGTTGTTGATAATGGTGACCGTGATGATGATAATGGTGATGATGAAGATGATGATGGGATGGTAATGGTGATGGTGGTGACAATGATGACAGTGATGGTGATGATGATGATGGTGATGATGGTAATGATGATGAAAGTGATGACGGTAATGATGATAATGATGTTGTTGATAATGGTGACCATGGTGATGATGATGATGATGATGATAAAGGTGACAGTGATGATGACAATGATGATGATGGTGGTGATGATGACGACAGTGATGGTGATGATGAAGGTGGTGACGGTAGTGATGATAATGATGTTGATAATGGTGACAGTGATGATGACAATGATGATGATGATGGTTTGGTAATGATGATGGTGGTGATGATGATGACAGTGATGGTGATGGTGATGATGAAGGTGGTGATGGTAATGATGATAATGATGTTGATAATGGTGACTGTGGTGATGGTGGTGATGATGATGATGATGGAATTAAGATGCTGTCACTGCTGGAGGACTTGCCACAGTGGCTTAATAAACTCATTCCCTCAGAGTCGGTCAGTTTGTACTCTTCGGCTTTCCTCACCTCATTTCCCCTCACATCAACATTAATCACAATTATAAGCTCCTCAGCACAGCAAGTCGATTAGGTGCTGAACTCACACCTCTGTATTCTCTGTGGATGCGCTCAGCTTTTATTCTGGACTAAAATATTTGTGAAGTCTCACATGTTCCATCTAATGTGCATCCAAATAGGCATTAGAGCTGCAGTGGCTCTCATCACTCCACTCCTCACAGGCTTTTGGTGGGAACAGATGCTCCACAGACTGGTTCTTCTACATGATTAAAGGGTGAGGTTAATTGGCGTGTCACACAGGTGGTACTGTGAGTTCATTCGGCTGGCACGGACATGGGACAACATGCAACTTTTCTGCCTCATTTGGCACACTGATGATGATGATAACAGATTAATTTAGTGCGAGGATTAGAATCTGTTTAACAAACGAGAGATTATTTACAAAGAATTTAACTTAGCAGTTAATCATAACCACAAAGAAATGCTAAAGAGTAAACTAGAAATAAGGACAATGTAACCACGTCAAATTTCCATTTTATTTATTTATTTTTAAAAAAATCCACATCTTGATTAACACGAAAAACTTTCCGTGCCCTAAAGCACCACATATCACAGCTGCTTATATATATCTTCTTCTTCTGGGATTAAGTGCACTTGTAAAATGCAATTGATTTTTTTTTCTTCGTATAACAATAACTTGATCTTTTCCCAGAAAGCAACCAGCAAAACACTGGGTATGTATAAAATTTGTGCTTAATTTGATTTTTTTTTTCAATCTACATAAAATTTTCCCACAGCTTCTCCGACATGCTGTAACATCATTTTGTGACTAACATCAGTTTGTATTCATCTGCATTATATGGAGTTTTTAATAAACTGTATGAACAAAGATGAGCACTCTGACATGTTCTTTCTGTTACAGGCTTAATTAGAAAAACATGCTTAATTAGAAAAACAAGTTCATATTATCTGGTGTAAAAGGAGAAAAAGAGAAAATAAACACTGGATGTAACATAAAAATGATTTAAAATACGTAATTATATAACTGATAATTTATTAAATGTTGGGTGCTCTATAATGTCCATGCTCGGGTGATGATGACTCTGTATTTGGGGTCAGCTTGTGACAAATCTGTAGTAACTAACATGTGTTTGCTTTGAACGTTGTGAACTTCCTCTTGGTGCTCCGCAGTGAGACTTGCAGGATGGCTACACAGCACATGGCTCCTTTCTCAAAACCATTTTGCTCATTAAACTCAAACACATAGCTCTAGAGTAGAGATAATAACAGCTCTGGTTGTGAATGAGTTTCCTTTTCCTTACCCTGACTCAGCAAATAAGTTTGGACTCAGGCTAATAGGTGTATAAGCATCTTCACATCTATACTGAGACTGGAAATGTAAAGGTTCCTGGTGCTTTTGAGGACATCCTCCCTGCCAAGAAAAAGAACCGAACAACATCAGACCTGTAGCACTGACATCCCACCTGTTAAAGTTTCTCAAAAGGCTTGTCGGAGGTCATCTCAGGACACACAGACATGGCATTGGACCCCCCTGCATGTTAGCTATGAGTTGGTGAATAAATAGGCATCTTAGATCAATGTTCAGGAGGATACAACTTTATAATATAGTTAGCTGGATACAGTAAAGTAGTGCTTTATGCTCTACCAGGGCTCCAATTTTACCAATTTTGAAACCACTGAGAGATGAAGTGAATAACGTTGATTATGTCGTTACAATGGCACCTGTTGTTATGTCGTTACAATGGCACCTGGGTGGGATATATTAGGCAGCAAGTGAACAGTCACTTGATGTGTTGGAAGCAGGAAAAATGGGCAAGCGTAAGGATCTGAGCGACTTCGACAAGGGCCAAATTGTGATGGCTAGACGACTGGGTCAGAGCATCTCCAAAATGGCAGGACTTGTGGGGTGTTCCCGGGAGGCAGTGGTTAGTACCTACCAAAAGTGGTCCAAGGAAGGACAACCGGTGAACCAGCAACAGGGTCATGAGCACACAAGGCTCACTGATGCACTTGGGGAGTGAAGGCTAGCCAGTCCGGTCCAATTCCACA
>CM040458.1:28401496-28418661 GCA_022758105.1 Pangasianodon gigas | reverse complement strand
AAACATGGCTGCCAAGGACTCCAACTCCCAAAACAGCATACTCAAGCTCACCTGATTACTGTTCAAGCAGACATGGACTCAATCACAAACACACAAATCACACACATACACATGTTCAATGCAAAGTATAACTCAGTGTAGCCTCGTCTCGTGACATACCAAGCCTTATTCATTGCTTATCTGGTTTTGATCTGCAACCATCTATGCCGCCTGAGACTACAATAAAAAACAGCTTAATAATAGTCATGTTCTACATTGTTTTTTGCTTTAACTACTGAAAAGACATGTAGTCGTCTATTTTTTAAAAATTACTGGTTAGTTAGTAATAATTAATAGTCATGCAACCCTTAATGTACATTCACATGTTTCTGTATCTGAATGCAATGCTTTTAGATGTGACTTTTAGAACACAACCGCATCCTGTTTTTGACTTTTAGACTTCAGTATCTCTCTCATCATGCCCTCTCGAGGGCAGTTTATCTGAAATAAAGTTATTTACCTGCCTATAAGTACGCTGGAGCCTAACAGAGCACCATTCTGCTGTCATGTCCATCAGCAGGCTCTCTTTAACATTTTCACCTTCTGTCTTCTTTATGATTTCAATCCCATGACTCTCTAATCTCCCTAAGCAGCTGTCAGCATCATGGCAGGGGTTCCCTCTCTTTCTCACACAAAACACACTTTTTTAAACTCGGTGCATCTCTCCAACATATGGAGATGACACAGCCTGCTTGTCTGTCAGACCCAGGACTCTCTGAACACTTCAGGTTGTCGTGTGATTATAATTAATCTCAGGTTAAATCTGCTGCTTTCTCTCAGTGAACATCACGCAGGAAGTGTCATGATAGACACTGGGTCTATGACCATGGAGGTTTTTACTTCTCATGCATTTCTCTATGTGGCTCTGTGTGACATTTCTTTTACCACAATCTAGCATAATTAAAGTAAGATATTAATGGAAAACTCACTCAAGTGATGCATGATAAATTATACAAGTAAAGTACAATTTTTTTATTCTTTAGCATGTTCCATACAATTTCTTGCTAATTTTATTCTGTTCAGCTCTCTATTAAAAGAGTTTCCCTTGATTTAATTAATATCTTCATACAGTCAGATGGTTACATGGAGCTTGTCTAAGATTTTTTTTAGACTGTGATTTGTTTTCTCTTCTCTTCTGTTGCCTTGGTAATTATTAAGCATATAGAAATATCTCGCACAGATATTTTACGCTTGTTCGGTTGATTTTCTGTCTGTAAAGAAACACAGAAGCCATAGAACACGCTTGTGTTTAATGCCTAATCAAATGTATTACCAACATGATCTTATTTTTGCAAAATTGTATCGATTTGTAGAAACTAAAATGGTTAATGTTTATATTAAATCATACAAAATTCAACCACAAAGAATACATGAGAATTTCTCACTCTTTCTGCATTTCTGTTGTTTACATTATGTACGTCATTATTTTAATTATTTTATAGTTGTTCCCTCACCAGCCTCTTTTTTTCTCATTCTCTTGAAGGTAATAAGACAAAAAAATTTTTTCGTTTTTTATTTTACTGAGAAATCATAAAACGTACACTCCTCTGTCCTCGAGATTTTGTCAGAAAGCTTTTATTTTATTAAGTTACGTAGATGTTTATGTGGAGCGGCCCTGTGATTTTCCCTGTAAATGAGCTGTTACTATAGAAACGATAATACATGAGTGACATAATGAGTACATAATGAGTACAATAATACAAATATGTGATTTGCAGCTGCTGTTATAGAAAATTAATCAATACCTTCTGACCAATCACATTCAAGAATTCAACACAGGGTCAGTTTAGGCGCCCTTCAAATAAACTGTTACCAAAAATGATATCATGATGATTGTGATTGCTGCGACACATCATAAGGTTTTACTGTAACAGCTTCAGCTTTGGCTTTAGCACATATCACTCTTATCACACATATCACTCTGCAGTGTCCTACACAGAAATTATGGTATAATTATGTAGAAAAACATACTTCAGCACACTTCATCTCCCTACTGAACACGAACCTTTTTAAAACACACAATCACAGGCTGGACGTGGCCGAGTTCCAGCTGTACAAATCAAGAGCCGAGGCTGATTCATTTCCATTTGAGTCGCTCTTCACTCCAGGCTACATTCTCTCCTACATTCAGTTTATTAAGTCAGCATGAAGAGCCGTGACTGAATGGAGTGCAGAGAGCCAGGAGAAACGTCTATTACAGCAGAACCCAGTGAAAGAAGAGCATTATCTATCTAAGAAAGAAAGACAGCAATAGATAATCAAGGGAGGGAGCAATAGATAATTAAGAGAGAGAAAGAGAGAGCAATAGATAAATGCTAACTCTAGGTAGCATAACCTTGAAAGTACCTCAGACTAATTTAAAAAATGAATGCAATATGTGTTGGATCAGCGAATCAATATCTTTCTCTGAGGGATCAAAACATTTTCATAGAAAGTAATTACTCTGGTACCTGGCAAGCGTATGCCCTCAGGGTAAGAATATATTCATGGGATGGTGAAGCTCCTTGTTTTATGTTTAATCATTACTTCCAAGTGAACCCTGAACATTCTTAGTATGTTCAGTAAGTATTCAACAACTTCTGAGAAGATTCGTTATAAAGATAACTTTATAAAGATAACATGGTTTGCTTCACAATGTTATTAGATGCCATTAGAACATTATTAGAATGTTGCTCACAGAATATTTCCTGTTCAAAACACTAACATTGTGGAAATGTTGTGGTAGTATGATGCGGAGTTACTGTTACCACCTCAAGGTCAATTATTTTCCAATAACAGCATGTCTTAATGTGTTTTATTCCTCCTATTCTTTTTTTTTTTTTTTTAAAGACTAAAACTTTGTACTTGTAAATCCTTTAATGACTGGAATGACTGTTTATAGCTGCCATAATATACGTGATAACAGAAACTAACTTGCTTTGCAGATGTTCTCCAACATTAAATGTAACTATAAATGAATAAAAAGTCTGTTATGTCATTCTTTAATAAATAAAAATTGTCATTGTTGGCAAGTTTATGTGATATAAAAGGAATAAAACAATTCTGGATGTGCTGTTTCATCACACCACTCTATAGATTATATTTTCCTATAACAACATGGCCTAAAGTGTTTTATTCCTTACTTCATAATACTACTTAGCTGTTAAAAAAAAGCCTCATGTAGGATTGATCAGCAGCTACTTTCTGTGCATTATGTCTCTCAGCTCTTCATTTTGTAGCCTGGGGTTTTGTCCCATCATTGTGCCTTAGCCTTGAGGCAGATCTCAGTCCCTGAGCTTCTCATTGGCTCATTCTGGAGAGGAGAAGACAGAAGAGGAGAAAAGAAGAGCAATGTCCTCCAGGAGACGGATTTGGCAGTGTAATGATGAAAACTATGCTGAAACATCCTCATATGGATCCAAGGGACAAAAAAGATATGTGCTCGTATTGCGCATTTTAGTCCACGGCTGTTTCACTCTTGCTAATGGTCACACAACAGCCTCAGGATTTTTTTTTTTTCTATTACAGACTCCTAACCAGCATGGGTTGTGAGAATCACCTGAATTCCACATCTCCAGAGTATTCCACATCACTAGAGTATTCCACATCTCCAGAGTATTCCACACCTCGAGAGTGTTCCACATCTCCAGACTACTCCACATCTCAGAGTATTCCACATCTCCAGAGTATTCCACATCACTAGAGTATTCCACATCTCCAGAGTATTCCACACCTCGAGAGTGTTCCACATCTCCAGACTACTCCACATCCCCAGAGTATTCCACACCTCAAGAGTGTTCCATATCTCCAGACTACTCCACATCTCAGAGTATTCCACATCACTAGAATATTCCATACCTCCAGAGTATTCCACATTGCTAGAATATTCCATACCTCCAGAGTATTCCACATCTCCAGAGTATTTCACATCTCCAGAGTATTCCACACCTCAAGAGTGTTCCATATCTCCAGACTACTCCACAATATTCCATACCTCCAGAGTATTCCATACCTCCAGAGTATTCCACATCTCCAGAGTATTCCACATCTCCAGAGTATTCCACATCGCTAGAATATTCCATACCTCCAGAGTATTCCACTTCTCCAGAGTATTCCACATCTCCAGAGTATTCCACATCTCCAGAGTATTTCACATCTCCAGAGTATTCCACATCACTAGAATATTCCATACCTCCAGAGTATTCCACTTCTCCAGAGTATTTCACATCTCCAGAGTATTCCACACCTCCAGAGTATTCCACATCACTAGAGTATTCCACATCTCCAGAGTATTCCACACCTCAAGAGTATTCAACGTCTCTTGCCATTTGAATGACTGGTGGACCACTGGCTATATACAGTGACCATGGTTACTATCACCATCCCAAAACTTTAAAATGCTCACACTCACTTGATTTTTTTTTTTTTCACTTTTTGCTTTAATCCATGGTTCTGATCCCATTTTTCCCCAGTATTGCTCTGTTTACCTAATTGTTTAATTTGATATATCCACCTGCGTCTGATTCCTGAAACTTTACATTGTGACACTATGACACTGTTGATTGGTCAGGGATTTTTTTTTTTTTTGTCACCATCAATTGCCTCCCATGTTCCCCTATATGCAAGGAAACATGATAAGTTGCCCTAATGGGTGCCCTTCCAGTGCAGAAAACAAGATGTAGTGCCCTATAGGCTTCCCAACATGCAAGGAAACATAAGGTACCCTCTAGGGTGCCCTTCCAGTGGAGAAAACAAGATGTATTGCACTATAGGGTTCCCTAACGTGCAAAGAAACTTGATGAAGTGTCCTTTAGGGTGCCTTACAATGGAGAAAACGAGAAATAGTTCCCACTAGGGTGCCTCGATATGTGAGAAAACATGGTGAAGTTCTCTCTAGGGTACTCCTATGTGCAAGGAAACTTGATGAAATGCCCTCTTGGGTGCCGCTACATGTGAGGAAACATAATGATGTGCCCTTATAGGGTCCCTTTCCAGTGGACAATATGTGAGGCAATGCCCTATAGGGTTACCCTGTTCGCAAGGAAACATGATAGTTTGCCCTAACGGGCCAAGTTATCATGATAACATCCCTAACAAGATGTAATGCCCTATAGGGTACTCTTAAATGCAAAAAAACCATGGCGAAGTGCCCTCTAGAGTACAGCTAAGTGCAAGGAAACTTGATGAAATGCCCTCGAGGGTGCCCTTACTGTGGAGAATACATGATGCAGTGCCCTATAAGGTTGGTCTATGTGGAAGAAATGTGGTGAAGTGCCCTCTAGGGTAAACCTCCTGGGGAAGGTTCTAGTCTTTCCTACATGCAAGAAAATGACATGAAGTGCCCTCTAGGTGCTCCTGCCTTTTTAATCTTTTTGCCCCTGCCCCTCAGGTGTCCACCATTGCCATGTGACTGTCCATAAGCCTGCCACTGATGACTCGTCCTGTACTTTTTGCTATTGTTGAATTTTATTGCACAGCCAAACCTGCCCTCCCATCACTCACACACATCTTCAAACTCTCTGATGTATGAAATCCGAGTCTCTTTCTTCCTAGTGTGAGCTGACAGCAGTAGCCATGTTGAAGTAAGAGCCAGCGACAGAAACAAATGCATTTAAGAGCTCAGTGATGCCACTGAAGTGCCACATCACACGAGGACACTGAGACTTCTGCACGAGAGTTAAAAGGCTGAGCTTTGAAAAGTAATGTGGAGATAGATCTGGCATGTCAGTACAATCCAGCACAAAGAGGAGAATAATACAAGAGGAAAAGGGAGCTCATGTTCAAGAAGTGAGCTCAGTATAATGCACATAAAGATACAAAGCAAAGTGTCTTACAGAAAAATCATCCTGTTTGTCTAGTTAAATAAAATATTCTGGCAGTATAGATTTTTATACGTTATTTTGGCATGGTTATATCATTAAATGTAACTATAAATAGATAAAAAAAACACCTCATGCTATTTTCCTCCTCTTGTCTATACTGTACTGTAAATAATAAGCACATTTCTTACTTAATACATACAGCATACCACGCTTTTTTTTTAAATTATTATCTACAGTGGGTTTATTAAAAAAAAAAAAAAATAAGCTGTTGAGAAGAATTTGCATCTGGTCATTCATTCATTCATTCATTCATTCATTCATTCATTCATCAATCTGCCCAAAACCTCCATCATGGAACATGACTGATTGATTGATTGATTTATAAGGGAATGAATGAATGAATG
Organism: Pangasianodon gigas; assembly: GCA_022758105.1. Taxonomy (NCBI): domain Eukaryota; kingdom Metazoa; phylum Chordata; class Actinopteri; order Siluriformes; family Pangasiidae; genus Pangasianodon; species Pangasianodon gigas. Next base: position 28,412,417 of record CM040458.1, on the reverse strand, counting down.
AATGAATGAATGAATGAATCTGGCCAGATGTTTAAGGAGCAACATTTATTTATTTATTTATTTGTTTATTTATTTATTTGTTTGTTTGTTTGTTTGTTTAAATTCATTTGTTAGTTTGTTACTTAGTCACTTAGTTAAATTAATCACTTTATGAGGAAAAGAATCTGGCCAAACGTTCAAGGACATTTATTTATTTATTTATTTATTTGTTTGTTTGTTTGTTTGTTTGTTGGTTAGTTAGTTAGTCAATTATTTAATGAGCAAATTAATCTGCCCAAATCTTCAAGGAACAACTTTTATTTATTTGTTTTTTTTGGCTGAGTGTGTGTGTGTGTGTGTGTGTGTGTGTGTGGTAATGTGGTTTTTTTGCATCAGCTGCCTTAATTGAATATAAATATCAGTGCACATGGATCAGTTCATTTTCCCGTGTGATGCTCTTTTGGACTGGGAAAGAAATGAAATGTGAGCCATGCTACCTAGTTTTCTACATAAGCAGTGTGTGTGTGTGTGTGTGTGTGTGTGTCCTTACAAGGATAGATGTATCTGCAAGATGAGGACATTTGCTGCTCCTTACAAGGAAATTGTGTTTTTTCAACAAACTGCACTTTTTTTATAAAAAAAAAAGAAGGAAAAATATGTGTGTGTGTGTGTGTGTGTGTGTGTGTGTGGGAGGGTGTGTTTTCTTGTCATGTATGCATCTATTGCAAGTCTCTCATTCAAAATGTCTCTTCATGTGCTCTGTCCCAAATGCTAGAATCAGTGTCTAGTTAGTGTTCTGACGTGCTGCTGCTTCTGTACATGCACACACACACACACACACACACACACACACATTCAGAATGCTAAATTCAGTTTTCTAAATTGACTCCGCTCTAGCTTATTAGCATCCGTGGTGTGTCACTCATGCAGTTAAATGCTATTTGTAATTGGTTTGTTTGAGATTTTAAAATGAGGTGTGAGGTGCTTATAGGCTCACAAGGATTCACACTGCACGGCTCTGGACTAAATACACACCAAAGTCCATTTTCATTTTGCTTAACTATCATGGTCTGTATGAGTGTTGGTGCTAATTCAGCTAACTCTTTGTTAAACTATAGATAGCAGATATAAAACGGGGTAATAATGACTGCTTCGTGGAGATTGTTTAAGCCACCTTCATTTATGCAGAGCATTTAAGCCCCTCGTAGGGATCTCTGTTACATCCGAAGGTGGTGTATAAACATCTGTTCAGAGTGTGACGCTTTATCGTATGGGCAGCCGTACAAGTTTATTCCACAGACGGCATAGCAGCTGTTTCTTTCTTTGGCAAAACGGAACATAGTAGGTAGCGAAAGCTTTTTTAAAAAAAAATTTAAATTTATTTATTTATTTTATCTTTTACATTGTCTCCTGTGGAGACTATAAGAGAACGTGTTCAAAAAAAAAAAAAGAGAATGAAAAAAAGAAGATGCCAACTTATATTGGCATGCAAAATTCTTCTTACCACAAGCTAATGAATATGAATAATCTGCTTTATGAATATTAATGAGTTGTGGGTGGTGTTTTTCAATTTACTAAAATTTCCAGTGATCGGACATTCTTGTGGCATTTTGTGGTCCTAATATTAGTGTTGTTGCACTCCTTTGCACAAAAATCCAAAATAATCCATTTTAAGACATCCTTCACAGCAAATAAACTGATATGGATGCCAAAAATTCTTATCTTTGGAAGCCCTGCTAGCCCGTTTCTACCAGCCACCCCTGCAGTATCCATATTTCATGGGAGCTTATATCATCTGGTGCGCCTTACATCATCTTTTCTCTGGTGCGTCAACACTTGGCCGGAATTATCTCTGGCCATATATTTTGCACACCTTTTGTTTTGCATCTTTTAGAGCAGACTACAAAAAGTCACCATGAACTGGTTTCAATGATTCTGAATCCTTAATGAAGGGGTTGTGTAATGATGCTGAACATCAGTATAGGACCGACTGAATTAACAAAATTAATATATGCTACACTGAAGCTCGTAATAAAGGAATTGTGGGAACAGCTGTGCCGGGACTAATTCTGGGGTTTTGAGTAACAATAAATGTTCATAATTGGTGTTTTAGTATGCATTATAGTGATGTAATTATTGTTTAAAAGCCCCTGTCACTGTACTAACAACTAACTGGCTGTTTGCAGTGATTCCTTGCTGGAGATGTGAAGGCTTAATGAAGAACTCTCACTGCTTGATTTGACTTTAATACTGCAACAACAGAGGATTTTGAAATAATAAAAAATGCATAAGTCAAATTCCATCCAATTCAATTTTATTTGTGTAGCACGTTACAAAACAGACATTGCCACAAAGCAGCTTTACAGTAATCCAGATGCAGATTTAGTTCCCCAGAGCAGCCAGAGGCGACAGTGCCGAGGAAAAACTCCCTGAGATGACATGAAGAAGAAACCTTGAGAGGAAGCAGACTCATAATCGAACTCATCTCTTCTGGGTGACACCGGATAGTGGGATTGTAAATCATTACAGTATACAGGTGTAGGAGAGTAAATAGTGACGATTTCAGTGACAGCAGCAAACACCAAAGTGACATTTGAATTGACACTTTTCACAATTCTTTGCAAATATGGCATAACGTTGTAAAGCAACAAATCCAAACAATGATTCCTCGGACTAATCTGCAGTATCCGGTGAAATGATTGACTGAACCAAGGGTGAGACTTCAGCATAAAGTGTTTTGGGGAAGTTCAAATGTTTAGAGTATCCATGTAGGAGCATCCACAACAGCAGAAGGTGAGTCACAAGTGCAGAAGTAAAGCATCAGGTCTAATGGGAGAGAGAGAGAAAGTGCAATACACATATCAGTATAGTGAGAATGCAGTAGCATTTCATAAGATCTAGACTGGAATGAGAGATAATCCCCTGTTATTGAAAGCATACATAATTCATGACTTCTTGGACTGATTGCGCTTTGCTGCTTCGGAGTCCCAAGCCTTGATTATATGATCAGGTTCACTCCTGACAGACCCATTCATTTAGAGATATTGAGGACATTAAAGCAATGAATCCTTCACTTCTGATATGTAAGGTTTACATTTGTCTTTGGAATAATAAGGAAAATTAAGATCAAACTTTCTTTACATTGTACACTCTAGGAGTGTAACGTAATGACAATATCTTTATCTACAAGTATTCATATCTGTGAGGTTCCCAAGTGGCACACTAGAAATGCATTCACCCTATCATCTAGAGATCATGAGTTCAAATCCCAGTGATGCTGAAGTTATCCATGGCCAGGAGTCCAAGAGAGCAAATTCAGCCATGCTTACTGGGTGGGAGGGGCATACTGTCTTTTCCCCTGTCAATCACAGCTACACTACCCAATCATGTATGTGGAAAAGGGTGGATGGCACTATCGTCTGAGTAGTTTTAAAAGATGTGGTTGGCTGGCTTCATGTGTCTTGGAGGAAGCATCTGTTAGCCTGCACCCTCCCCTGTTAATAGATAGGGGAGAGATGGCTGGAGGAAATATGGGAAAAATTAGTATGTATATCTGTGTTTGTATTTTAAGATGAAGTGGGCATGGCCTAAACTGGAAGTTTTTGTTTTAAGACGTTTTTAAATTCCACTCGTTCAGTTCTTCTTTTTGTTTGGACCTGACATCATCTGCTGAACATTTTCTAAATTAATTGGTTTTGATTTCCCAAAATATAAATAGACTTCTAGCCTAATTTAAACCACTACAACCCACAAGGATGAATAAATAAACACTGTCAATGCATTGTTCACGTCCACGTTAATGAACACAGTCTTCCTTTGTCTAACAAGCTTCATATCTGACAGCTCGCCCACATGAAATAAAAAATAAAGTGTCTTGATGCCCTAAGAAAGTTAAACGTTGTGCATGAAGTTGTGCAAACTATAGCTAGCTAGGTAGTGTTAAGGTGTCCTAACACCAGAAGCTACAAATGAACATGTTTTATGCTGTGCTGAATTAACGCTAGTTAGCCTTCATCTACTTTTGATGCTTTCTGTACCTGGATATCTAATTAGCAATGATGTATGCCACTACTTAACAGTTGCTCTGACTCCACCCCCTCCTTCTTCTGATTGGTCACCTGATAGAACCAATCAATGCTGCCCTTGGACTCCTTGGAGTGTCTCCTAGTAGTCATATTTGTGTCTGGTTATCTGTTTATTCTGAATAATATATATTTGTATATTCAGATACAAGCCTCTGGAACATTTTTATGCATACGTGTCTCAAGCTTTAACTTTGTCTTATTAGGAAAATAGCTACACGAATAGCTTGATCTTTTAATGACTTGCTTTGCCACTTGTTTACCCTCCTGGATTTTGTCTTTCTGTCCTTCCTTCCAAGTAGCAAGGGGAAATTAAAACTGATGTACAGTATATTCATTAAAGTTTGAAAAGTTTGGTGAATATGCGATAGAGCTGATGCTCATTAGTGCAGGTTCAGAGGCTCTGCTTTGTTTTCAGTTTGCAGAAGAAAAGTGCAGACTCCTAACCAAGAAACTTTTTTTCATTCATCTTTTGATATGCCTGCTGAGAAGAATAATTTGACCTTACATGGTCACCGACTTTTATTCATTCTGTGTGTGTGTGTGTGTGTGTGTGTGTGTGTGTGTTGGCCTGTATAATATCATAAGGAAATGTGTATCTGAGGCTGTGTTATAGTGCTTTGATGTTACTCCCAGGCTTCCAGCTCTGAGCTTTGACAGAAATGCTGAGAATGTGAGAGACTGTGTGTGTCTAAAACCTGCCAGAAAAAGAACTCCAGTTTTGACTGCAAGCGTATGTGAAATCAGTACATTTGGTACCTTTGGTGCTGTTTTTATTACATAAAACCTTTTGGTGAATAGCTGGAAGTTTGAAGTAAAGATATTTGGAAAATGGGTAACATTTCACTTGAATTACTTATTTTCTTTTCTGGTTGAGAGAACAGTGTGAGTGATTTTGCCGCTGCTTCTCACTGGAGCCTTTTCTTTCCTTTCTTTTTATACCATTATAACCATGCTTTCTGGTTGTTCTTGTGTCCATCTGAGATTCGAGCAAGACATCTCAAGAATGAGTGGCTAAATGTTTGTAGGACGTATATGGAATTTTAACTGTAACCACCAGATGAAAGGTCACGGCAAGGTCAAATATCTGAAATGGTTTATCTTCACTAGCTTCCTTCCTGTTTGAAGTATAATTTAAGGGTAGTTGAGACATACAATTTTAGTAAGAAGAAGGACTAGACCTCTTGGTGGTTCTACATCTCCTTAGAGAAAACTTCACCATATCAACGATTGCATAGATTTCAGTCTGTTTATGTGAAGCGTCCACCATCCAATCCCCTGCATAACTTGTTGCTATAGAAACCACAGTCTATTAGAATGAATGCATTAATATAAACCCATGATTTGCAGCTGCACTACTATCAGAGGTGCTGTTTTAGCAGCTTCTGACCAATCAGGATCAAGGTTTCAACAACACTGTGGTATATTTTAAATGACAGGAAGGAATATACTATTCTGTTTGCAAACTTTTCTGTTTCCATGATATGCCTGATAGGCATCAATCAATCAATCAATCTGCTCTTAAAGTAGGAGATGCACCCTTCAGAACCCATTCTACAGCTCGTAAACTGAAATTTAATTTTGACTACACTGCTTTTCTCTTACATCATCCATAATACTTACTTTAGAAATGCCAAACATGTTAGCCTATCTTTTCTGTCAAACTCTTCCTCTAAACCAGAGAAAGTTGACTATAATCCTGGCCTTAGAGCTATTATGGGTTGGGTTTGTTTCTTTTGACGCAGTATGATGTAACCTTTTCAAAATCATCTCCATGGTTTATAAAAGATGTCCTTGTGCTTAAAGGTCACCTATTTGAGAGGCAGAATTAAAGTCAGGTCTGGTTGCCTATCTGTTTCTGGACTTTTATGAAAAGGTTTCTTTATTATTAAGTAAAATTATGAACATGAGTGGTGCAGTAACATAGTTTTGCCACCTCACAGCTCATATGAATGATTATATGAATGTGTGATGGATAAGAGTCTCCTTCATTTCTGCCTTACTGTATTCCTGCCTCACTCCCAATGAATATGAAAGAACAAAAGAATTCCAATGAATATGAAATGAACGAAAGAACTAACAAATGAAAACAACAGTATTATGAAAGATTCTATGTATTTTAGCAGAGCTCTTTTGTTGGTGATATCTGTTTTACCTTTTTTTCAGCACATGAGTAACCTACTTAATATTTATCATCATGGAGCAAAAGAGAAACATGTTTAAGTTCAGGAAAGTCTGATGTTTTTCTTTATATAAGTTTTCAACCTTCTTGAACATTTCCACATTTTTTTTGTTTACAATTTGGAATTAATTGGGATTTTTGCCATTTGATTTACACAAAAGTAGAAATTTGTTGGTCGCATATGTATTGCTCTGGCTTGCAATTACAGCTGCAAGTCTTCTGTGATATGTCTATCAGCTTTGCACATCTGGATCCTGATATTTTTGCCCATTCTTCTTGGCACAATTGTTCAAACTATATCAGTTTGGCCTGAGCCCGTTGGTGAATAGCAGTTTTTTGGTCTTGTCACCAATTCACTGAATCAGATAGAGGTCTGGGCTTTGACTGGTACATTTAAGTTGTTGGAACCTAACCACTGTAGAATCAAATCTCTTACAAACAGGAACATGTTTTCTTCTGGGATTGCCCTGAAAAGCATCTACACAACCTGGTGCTACCGCCAGCATGCTTCACTGTGGAGATGGTGTTCTCAGGGTAATAATCAATGTTGGGTTGCCACCAAACCTCGCACTTTGTACTAAGGCCAAAAAGTTTCATTTTGGACTTATCTGACCAGCACACTTTTTTTTTTCTTATATGTTTGCTAAGTCTGCAACATAGGATTTTTTTTTTTCAATAATGGCTTTCTTCTCACCTTCCTCCCACAAATGCCCTCCTTACCCGTTCACTGACTTTTGGTGGACAGCCTCCTCTAGGCAGAATCCTGGTTGTTCTTTTCATTTTTTATGACTTTTCATAGAGACAGAACTAATTTAGGGGTTTTACAGTGATGGGATCAATTAAGTAAATTTCAGTTCCAGGTTATAACACTAAAAAATAATGAGTTAAAGGATTATGAAATCGAGAAGACTGTGTGCAAAAATGCCTACAAATTGTGTTCATTGGGTTCTGAGCATTAATTGTTACCTCTTAATTATCAACATCTAATAATGATTTGTATAATCTTGTGTTCTGTGTGATCCTCCCTACTGAGGTCAGTGAAGAAAACACATTGTGTCTAAGTTTTCTTAGTGAAGAACATATACCAAACAAGACAAAATTCTCACAAGTTCTTGTGTTCTCAGAAGTGTGTTCATGAAAGAGATTTATATTTATAACTGTGCAAATCCAGCTGTTCAGCTTATGTGGCATGAACTCTGTAGATGATATGTGCTGCAAGTAGAAGTGTAGAGGACTGCAGATGCACACAGAGGGTTAGTGGAAAGGTTGGACATGTTTGTGTCTGGGTTTGTTAACATGCTGTGCAGGTGTCAACAACCTCAGCTTCTGACCTCAATACCACAGTCACAGTGGTGTTGATGAAAAGATGTGTATGCAGTGTGTATCTCTACCAGACAAGGTGCACCAGGCTCAGACAGCAAAAATATTTCCATCCAGTCTCATATAAAAAAAAAAAAAAAAATTCACATACAGCTTATTGCAGAAATTTCTATATGATGAATATTAACATCTGTCTCAAACACATGATGTATATCAACTTATCAAACTTTCACTCAATCACTGTAATGTAATTTAACCACATCCACATCGCTACTATTCTATTCAAATAAGAGTGATATGTAATAAATACTTTTCCTCATTTTTAAACATGTTGAGCTGATTTCATGGGTAATTTAGTGCTTTTCATGACATGATTAGACTTGTCAAAAGCTCAGGAAATAAGTGTAATTTCTCCTCTTCGCAGCAGTAGTTAAAGACTTGCATAAGTATGCACCTCTGCTGGAGTGAAATTAGCTCTGGTGCAAGTTGAATAGAGTAGACCTGTATACAATTAAAGTGTCACATGACCTCAGTATAAATATACCTGTTCCTGGAAGAACCCAGAGTTTGTTAGAGAATGTATTTAAACAAATAGCATCATCAATCAATTTATTACAACATGGAAAGGAAATGACATAACCACAACTCTGCCTAGAAGAGGTCATCTACCAAAAGTCAGTGACTGGGTAAAGAGGGGATTCTTCAAAGAATCAACCAAGAGGCCAAGGGTAATGCTCAACATGATGCTACCACCACCATGCGTCACTATGTGGATGATGTTCTCAGTGTGATGAGCAGTGTTGGGTTTCTTCCGAGTGTAGCTCTTTGTGCCAACACCGAAAAGATCAGTTTTGGTCTCATCAGACCTTGGGTGTATCCCACTTTTTGAACATTTTGGTTGATCGATTTACCAAAATGCAACCGTATTTTATCCTTAAGATTTATGCCTAGGATAACTCCTGTTCGTCACCTAATGAGGCTTTGAGAGAACTTTTAGAACACAATTTTTCTCCCAGTGTTTAACTTTTTTTTGGTCTACACTTGTATAACGAATTTATTTTAAATAAGACTATTCTCACAAGGTTTATACGAACCGGTGCAGAAGTAAACCTGCACAGAAAAGAAAACTTTTCAAAAGTTTTCTAAAAGTATAAAGACCGAGTTGGAAGGTGTTAACAAATCTTTGTGTTTCTGTCAAGAAATCCACATTATCATGTCAAAACATGAAGTTTCAGCAATATGAAGGCCACTACGGGGCTGGAACATCAAATGAATGATTTCGGTTTGAACTATGCCTAATGTATCTGTGCTGCTAAGACTGAGGGCTGCTCAAAGGTTCCCTCCAGGAGGTAAGATGAAAATATTGGGATGTCTTTGGGAAATTCTCTTTTTATTTCAGAAAAGAAGTGGCTTGAATGATATACCTTCAAATCACCTCTAAAAAGCTTTCAATCATTTCACAGATGACAGAAATTTGACCCTGACTGAGCCTCTTAGTTATCCATCTGTCCGTCAAATGCATCATTCTATAGCACAGTGAACACACACACACACACACACACACATTGCCCTTGCACATGTCTTCACTGTTTAAATATTTAGAGAAAGCAGTTTGCAGAGCACCTGTCCCTACCATCAGCCTGATAGGAGATTCATCACACAGTGCACTGCAGATGTAATGCTGAGGGCAAAACTCATTTAGACAAAATATTGTTTAATCCAAGAAGCTTGATGAAGCAAGGACAATTTCTTCTGCAGCTGAAATAGATCTTTGTTTTGCTAATCTCTTTTTTTGTCCTCCATCTCTCACACTGATTATGCCATAGGAAACTGGATGACACACACAGTATCTTTTCTCTCTCTCTCTCTCTCTCTCTCTCTCTCTGTGTGTGTGTGTGTGTGTGTGATCTACAGGAGGCAGATCCAGGGCTTGCCGCTGACAGAAAAACAAGGTGAAAATCACCCTGCTCTTCTCACTGAACCCCAAACAAGGACTCTCAACCCTACGAGACATAATGCAAACTGTTTAGCCAGACAGAAGAACTCTCAGGATTTTATCCATTATCTTTTATTATAGAGTCTAAGGTCAATGGTACTTGTCTAGTCGGTTAAATAAGCAATTGTGGTGTGTGCTGTTATGGGAAAATAATCAACAATGCAAAGCTGAGTTACTATTACCATTCTGAAAAGGATTAATTTCCGATAATGATAACATCCCGTCCTAGAGTGTAATATTCATCTCGCAATTCCACAGCAATTCGCCAGTCATTGCAATTTTTTTTTATTTACAGAGAATGAGAATTATTTACAGAACATCAACACCTTTTGACCAATCAGAATTGAGAATTCAACAATGCTGTGGTATAAACTGTAATAATGGTTTACTTGCCAGTGCGCTAATGGATGGAGTCGCCTCCACACCTTCATTCTAGTAAACCTCTCACCATCTAGAAGCAGGAAGAGTGAAGTTTTCCTGCAGCTTTTTCCACAGAGACTTATGTAGCCTATTTATGTGACTGCTATTTGGTAACATATAATTAAACGGATTAAACTGCAAAACGGATATTGCCTGTTTGTGTGGCTGTACTTGCAAGAGATATAGCTGGCCGTCCACTCCCCCCCCCCCCCCCCCACCATGTGATTCGCTATAAATGAATGCTCTTGTCACATTTATCACTGACTTGACTCTGCCACGGCACCAGAGGGCACCCTTTCCTGAATTTTGAACTCATTTCCTGTCTGCACCACATACAAAGCACACTCACGTCATACAAACTGTGAAGCCTTGCCATTTGTTAGTCATCTGAGCGATGTCTGAGCTTTTGGTTCCGGTTTTCCAACCTTGGAATCCCTTTTTTTCTGGTTTGCCTCTAATATTCTGTGTACCAACTATGGCCTGTGTTCATCAACATCCATGATTGTGGATTCACCAAGCTTATATAATGCATGATCCAGAACTGTCTAGTGTTTCTGATTTTTGGATTGCAGACTTTTCATTAAACCTCTCACACACAGAACCTCTCTATTGGTCACAGTCATTATGTGATATTAGCAATGATACCCATATTTGAAATTTTCACACAGAGTTGCCTTTAACGTATCTGGGTTTGTTTACATCAAACCAAAAAATTAGACTGGTGTAAAGCCTGAGTGCTCCTGATACAGTCAGGTCCATAAATATTGGGACAGTGACACAGTTTTGGTAAATTTGCCTCTGTACACCACCACAGTGGATTTGAAATGAAGCAGTCAAGATGTGACTGAAGCGTAGACTTTCAGCTTTAATTCAAGGGGTTTAACAAAAATATTGCATTAACCGTTTAGGAATTACAGCCATTTTTTACAGAGTTCCTCCATT
>CM040458.1:28367839-28394929 GCA_022758105.1 Pangasianodon gigas | reverse complement strand
CAATGCACTATTGAAATATGGTGTGGTGCAGGATGAGGGGTGTGAGGACTGACGCTCACACACACTTACAGATTATATCAGAGGCAGATTTATTCTCTAATGGAGGATATTTCACCTTTTCAGAGAGCAGCGGCTGACACTAATCATTTCCTGTTCCTATTGGCACAGAGAGTTTAGATACAATCACACCATGCTCATGCTAATAGCTGTTATCCAGGAAGAGACCATATTTCCACTGATGATCAAATTTTCCTTTTTCCTACACAAATCTTTTCAGACAATTCATTCAGTAATTTTGTTTTGATACACTGTAAAGGTCTGAATTACATTAAAAAAAGGGCAAAAACATGAGGCTATACAACGGTGCTGTTGAATTCTGGATTCTGATTGGTCAGAAGGTGATTAATTTTCTATAACAGTAGATTTAATACATTATAGTTTCTTTAGTAACAACATACACAGGGACTTGTACAGTGGATGCTCCACATAAACGGATTACAAAATGTGCGTAATTACTGATATGGTGACGTTTTCTATAAGCAGATATCTATTTAACAAATATGGAAGGAGTCTCCAGTGTCAAAGCTTTGTAAATCTGTGCTCCATTTTTTTTTTTTTGTCTTGTTAACTTCACAACAGAAAAAAAGAGATGCTGTTGAGATGCTGTTGAGGGAGCGACTGTTTATAGTTGCTATAATGTGAGTGAGGACGTTCAACAAAATTACATGCAACAGATTTAAAAAAAAATATGACGCCTCGTTCTTTAATTAATAAAAAACTAATCCTTGGCAAATTGCTGCTGTTGTATAAGAGAAATAAAACACTTACAGGATGTGCTGTTATAGGAAAATAATCAACTCTGACGTAGTAACAGTAACTCCACTTTATCACACTACAATCATTGATTATTTTCCTATAACACTTAGTGTGTTATTCTTTACTTAAATGTGTCCTCAGGTTTCACAAGATTATACAGATGTAACATCCATACAAGATGAATTCATCAACAATCACTGCAAATGAACCAACTCATTCCGTGGGAATGAAGAATATATGTTCTTTTATGTTTTACTTAAGAATCAATTTGTTTTCATGGTTTAAGCAACATCTATAATGTTGAAAATTTATAACAGAATAATAGAGTCGTATCTTTCTCTTTACCCTCAGTGTGTCGTTTTATTCCCATCAGCATTTATTCACTGTCCATTTGTTTGGTGATCACATTTCTATTCTTGTGCACTTCTTGAATTAAAAATCACTCCAAGCGTGAAGTAAACAATAGCGAGAAGAGCAGAGGCAAGTTTTCAGATGTGATTATTGAGAACTGAACCGTAGCCTTTATAATTATAGTCAGCATTGTTGTGCTCGACTTCTAAAATCTCCTTCACACTCTGTGGTTTAAACACACGAGGCTAAGCAAAACTATTACAGCACGATAAATAGGTAACACATTGTTTTTTGTCCATCAGGAAAACTGAGCCTGGAATATTTCCTGCATTTGTTCATTGAGTTTATGGTTCATTTCAGTGAAGATGCAGTGAGAAAGAAGAGATTGTTCATGATTCTATATAGAAAAGAGGTCTTTACATACATTTTGCATGAATAAAAACAGTATGTAGTATGTATGAAAGAAAATATAAAGGGAAACCAGAATACAGAGAATCAGCAAAATGACTAAATTAAAAACTCAGTAATTCATAAAGATTAACACTGGGATTAAACAGTAAATGATGAAGATGTCTTATGAGCTGTTTATTGCGCTAGTAAATGAGGCAGACTGCTAAGCCTGCTGTGTTTTATATATTAAAAGCATAAACACAGAAGGCCGCATCATCATTCTTTGCCTTTTACCCTTGAGATTTTCAGTGAGGCAGCACTTAATAATCATAAAACTCCGCACTCAACACACAAGGTGCTAAAGCCACTACGACGTTTAAAGACTAATAAAAGTAGTTTCAATTTTTAAATGAAACAGTTAATCAGTGTAGTAACTGTAAAAGAAGTGTGATAGGTGTTAGTACTCTGTACGGTTTTCAGTACAGAAGAGTATCAGCCTAACATTTTCTAAAAAATCTGATATAATACTTCTCTCTCTCTCTCTCTCTCTCTCTCTCTCTCTCCTCTTTCTGTATTTCATTTTAAAGAAAAAACATTTTATTGCATATATTTTTACTTTAGTTTTACTTTCCTTTATTCCTTCCTTCCATCCTGCCTTCCTTCTCCTTCCTACTACTTCCTTCTTTCCTTCATGCTTTACTTCTGTCCTTACTTCTCTGCCAGCATCCTTCCTTCCTTCCATCCTTCCTTCCCATCTTCTTTCCTTCATGCATTCTTTCCTTCGCTCCATCCCTCCTCCCTTCCTTCTTTCCTTCATGCTTTACTTCTGTCCTTACTTCTCTGCCAGCATCCTTCCTTCCTTCCTTGCTTCCTTCCTTCTTTCCATCCTTCCTTCTAATTCCTTTTTTCCCTTCAGGCTTTACTTCTGTCCTTACTTCTCTGCTAGCATCCTTCCTTCCTTCCTTCCATCCTTTCCCATATTCTTTCCTTCATGCATTCTTTCCTTCCCTCCATCCCTCCTCCCTTTCTTCCTTGCTTCCTTCCTTCTTTCCATCCTTCCTTCTAATTCCTTTTTTTCCTTCAGGCTTTACTTCTGTCCTTACTTCTCTGCTAGCATCCTTCCTTCCTTCCTTCCTTCCTTCCATCCTTTCCCATATTCTTTCCTTCATGAATTGTTTCCTTCTCTCCATCCCTCCTCCCTTCCCTCCTTTCTTCCTCTCTTCCTGCTTTCCTTCCTTCCTTCCTTCCTCCCTTCCTTCCTGCTTTGCTTCATCCCTCCCTCTTTCCTTCCCTGCTTACTTCCTTATTTTCTGCTTTCTGTACAGTTCAGTTGGTGTTTGGTGTTTTAGGCTAATCTGTTGTTTTTTTTAGCATATTTACTGCATCCATAGACTCTCATAAGCTATTTTGCATACAATTCAGACTCTGAATACAAGGAACTTTCCTGACATAAACCAGATTTCTGTAGTAGTATACTGGCAGTAATAAGGCAGTAATGACTATAAGGCAGTAATTACCCAGAATGTAATAGTCAGTAATATAATACCTGTTAGTTAATAGTTGGAATTTGCAACTTCATAGTTTCGAATGTGGAAAACTTCCACATATCCTCTGAGCTATAATTTGCTGAGGAATGATTAAAATAAAATAAATAAAATGGAACACACTAAATTCAACTCTGTCAGTGTGACAACTTATAATAATTTTTCACTCTCTATTAATAATGAAACTGCTAGACTGAACACCTTGCCCAGAGAGGAATTATAAATCAAGGAATTGTAGCTTTTGGATTAGTAAAGTGCTCCAGTATATGAGAATAAAAAAGGGAAGGCTCCAGGGGACAGAGCAGAGGGGGACAGAGCAGAGGACAGAATGCATTTGGCTAATTTCAAATAATACACTGTGACAGAACAAGAATAAAAACATTAACATGAGTGCTATTTGTAAATATCATTCCGTGACTGCCACATTTTGTTCCATCTCAGCATGACCATCGCATGCTGACACTGCTGACATTTCTACCTCTGGGGCTTTTCAGTGTTTACTGTCTGGTCTAGGTCAAAACTCGTATATGAAAATTCAGAGCACTTACAGATACAGAGAGCACATACAGATACACAGGCACTGGGTTATATGTCTACTCTATAGGAAATCACATTGTAAAGTTATTCATTTGTTCTCACTTTCAGTGACTTTTACTGACCGTGCCCATGGCTATGACATCGCCTCACGAATTATTTCCTTTGTTCCTGAACCTCTTTCAAGAGGCCTCTGTAAGGACCTGTTCATAAATATTCAATAACGCCCCTGGCGCACCACCTAGAGTGAAAATCAATGCTGCACTAATGAACCTGAATACACGCTTTGTTTTCTAAAAAAAACCAAAAAAAACATTTCCAGCCAGCACACCGATGGGAGACATCTCACTGATGGAAGCTTCCACTGGGGCTCTCGATGGGTTATCCGTAGCAAAAGCACAGAAATTTTTCACAATTTGGAGATCAAACCTGGCAAAGGAAGAAATAATCAGAGCAAAATTTAGTTGCCTGAATTGTGTTTGTAATGAATACTTCAAATCCGTAAAATGTCTAGGGAAATAACGTGAGAGAGAATCTTTTTTTTGTTGTAGGTAGGCCTAACATAATAAATAAAATAGTATGTTTGGAAATCTATTAGACCTCACAGCAATGTTTCTACTGATAACGACACACACATCCAGGCTACAGTAAGTTTAATCTACCTTAATTTTTCATCCAAGAACAGTTTTTGTGGAACTGTTTTTTTGTGGACAAGAGCACCAGCAATGATCATAAGAAAAATACACAGAGTGCTATGAAGAAGCAAGAAGCGAGGCTGGGGCTGATTTCTTTCTAGCCCAGACTGTACTATAGATTCATGCAGCAAATCAGTGACAGTCATGTCAGGTGATTACACAGAGTGACACGCCCCGTAGATTTGATCACCATTTGAGCTGATATTTTTCATACACATTGTAACACATCATCAGCAGTGATTAAGAAATGCAGTAGCGGGTGTAATGAACATGAACGAGCTGGATTATTTACTCTAATATCTTTTTTTTTTTTCCCATAATTGCTTTGGAGGAGAAAGTAAAAGTAGATAGACTGAGCATACATTCTCCAATCAGACTATAATTTACCTAAAAGGACAGACAACTGAACCACAAGTTGAAGAGATGTTGATATATACTAGATTTTAACATCTAATTTCACACTGTTGGGACTGGTCTGTTTTTGGCTGTAGTGTTTTCCATACAATGTGGACAGTTACAGGAAGCCAGTGGAGGGAAAATAGCAATGAGGTGAGCAGTCAGGATCAGTTGACACTCAGGGGAGGACCTACCATGAGCGAGATGCAGTAGTCTGATCTCGAGGGACTGAACAAGCACCTGAGTGGCCTCTGTGGAAAGAAATGCACCAATGCTCATGATGTTATAGAGGACAAAGCTACATGAGCGAGTCAGGCTAGCAAAGCCAAAAATGTTGCATCTACGCCTGATTAAGTGTTGAGCTCCACATCCCATAACACCACTTGGCCACCACAGACTCCAATTCCCATCACACATGTTCGAGGTCACCTGATTACTGATCACAGTCACCTGGGGCCCGTTCTTCGTATGTCGCTAACTCAGTTAGCTGGATTTGATTGTTGACGATTTGGCATGATCTTGGATTATTTGGTTCTTCGACGTTCATCCATAGCAACGGGTCAGTAAGCTTAAACCTGCTCGGGAGCAGGCTTATTTCATGTAAACAGGGTTAGATCGCGGCTTTATAAGCTGAGGTGATACGGGAAGTCTGTTGCAGCCATGTCTTGCCCGTTTTTACGAGAGCAACCTGTTGCGGAAGGTGCGAGGATAATTCGCAGAGCTTTTAGAATTAATCGCGTTTTGCGAGACAGACAGGATCCATTAGCACAGCGGGATAGTGCACTTTTTGAAAGATATCGTTTTTCACGTGAGGGTGTCATTTACATAATTCGTTTGTTGGAACCTCATATTAAAAGTTCGACTCGTTAAAAGTTCCCAAGTTCTAGTGGGTCCCGTGGTGGCTCTAATATAAAAGATTAAAGTAACTATGAAAATTAAAAAAAAAGAAAAGAAATGTACATAATATATACTGTAATAAGTGATAAAAACATCTAGCACCATCACTACTTACACATTTAATTTGTCTGCAACTTTTTGCCAACCCTCTCTCCTGGCTTTTGGAGCCTTTGAGGTGTTCCCTGACGTTTTTATTAAATTTAGGGACTCGCCATAGCCCTCCATTAAGAGTTCTTGTTCTGTCGCTGAGAAAAAGTGGGCACGCTCTTTGGTCATTGTGGGCAACCAATAGCAGCGTTGCTGATCAGTGTTTCTACTATCGATACATAGCCCCTTTTAAACCAGCGCATGAACGCGCAATGATCTCAGATAACTCAATCCAGCCATACTAATCATCAACAACAGGTGTGTTCGAAGAACCTATTTGGCCAGATAATGATTAGCTGGATCATATCATCTCGGATGTGTCTTTTGATCTCGGATGTAATAAGCGACGTACGAAGAACGGGCCCCTGGACTCAATCATACACACACACACACACACACCTTGCACTCTGTTAAAGTCCACCTGGTTTTTGATCTCGTTTCTTGTCTTCTGGTTTCACGATTCTACTCTTTGCCTAGTTCAAGTTGTTTCCTGATCACCTGACCCTAGCTTGTTTCCTGTGTACAATTTTGTTTACAATTTTATTGTTCTTAAGCTTTTCTAATAAAGCTGTCTTACCTTGCACTTGTGTCCGTATCTGCTGCCATGACAGAATGTCATGTCTGCCACATGATACAGTAATTATTGAACATACTGTTGCCATGGCATTTAGTCTTAACATTACAAATTCTGATTTTACTAATATTGAGGGAACACTACATTACAAGATAAATTACTGTCAAGTTGCATCGGAGATTTAAATTTCCATACACTCTGAGATTTCACACAATCTTTTCCTTTCAGCTGTCCTGCTCACTCACCACACAAGTAGAAATGGCCAAAGTAGCGCTTAATATTATAAGGTCTATGTCTGAGTGATAAGCAAATACAATTTGTCATGTTATTTCTTTTATATTGGCTGTAATGAGTTTTCTGCCAATCTTGTGCACAGATTGTGTTCCTGTGACTCGGGGTCTCTTAAACACACTAATAAATATTCTAAACGGCTTCTCGCTTCTCGCCTCATGAATAAAACGTTAGGATTTAAAATGCCCTTTTGCCACACTGCTGTTCCTCTTTTTTATTTTTTTTAAACTGGCATTGAACTCGAAGGTGAAAAAAATATTCCCTGATTTCTGTTCAACCTATTGTCTCAGTTACACATCGCTTGGCCTCTGAACATCGTCTGGTGTTTGGAAATCGCAGAATGTGAAACGAGTCTCCAGGAAAGAGCTAATCAGAACTTTGATTGAAATGGATTTTTTTTCTCCATGATTAATCTATCCAGCATGTTTCCATACTGAAATAACAAGACAATTTATGAGTTTAGTTTCTTAATCAGCCAATTATTTTATAATTGTATAACTAACACAATTCCATCAAGAACACAGTGCCTTATATTGACTCACTCAAAGCCTTTAGGTCTTTAATTTGATTATTTCCATGATCTGCTCTGTGTCTCAACACGTTTCATAGTGAACATGTTCCTCACAGACGGCAGCTCGTGCTGTTGTCATGAGAAAATCAGGAAGTCGTGGTAGCTTCATTAAATCATTTCTAATGCTGAGCTTTGTCTGTGAGGAGAAAAGTTCTGATTTATCAATTTCAGTGAACACTGTACCTGTAGGGAATATAAGCACGAGCAGCTTCGTACTCAGGACTCCATCAGTGGACAGTGGATAGATTTTAACCAACCGGACTTCTTGTGAAAACTGTGATGAATTTATTGGTTGCACAAATGCACTATTTGTCCTTATAGTACACAGTAATAGAAGGGATTTATTTATAATTGCACTATCCGTTGCACCCAGATGAGGATGGGTTCCCTTTTGAGCCTGGTTCCTCTCAAGGTTTCTTCCTCATATCATCTCAGGGAGTTTTTCCTTGCCACCGTCGCCACTGGCTTGCTCATTAGGAATAAATTCACAGTGATAAATGGACTCACAAAAATATATTGTAAATATTTGAATTTATTTCTGTAAAGCTGCTTTGTGACAATGTCCATTGTTAAAAGCGCTATACAAAATTGAATTGAATTGAATTGAATAAGGAATAAACCACTTGGGTGCATGCTGTAATAGGAAAATAACAACAGTTTGGTTACTGTTGCCAGCCTAACGCTGATTTACATTACTTTCTTATAACACACCCTGAAAGTGTTTTATTCCTCTTATACCACAGCAAATTGCCAATGACTACATATTTGTATTTATTAAAAAATGATCCATTGTACTTTTTTTATCAGTTTATTGTAACATTTAATGTATAACATCACAATCAGCGTTAGGCTGGTAACAGTAACTCCACTTCATCACACCAAACTGTTGTTGTTTTCCTATTACAGCATGCACCCAAGGGTTTTATTCCTATGGAACAAGTTAATTCCTGTTATCACTTACGTTTATAACAGCTACAGTATAAACAGTTATTCCGTCAAGTTCAACTGGAGTTAATAAGACATAAAAAGCAGCCTGAGTCCTCTGTCATGTGTCAGAAAACTTAAAGTTACAGCTTTACTTCTTAACCTACTGTTACGAAGTGCTGATAGTGGAGACTCCTTCCATAAATACAGGGTTTCAGACAAAAAAAAAAAAAAAATCTTAAGGAGCCATTGGTTCCTAAACCTGAAATATTTCCTTTACATGTCAAACTTGAAATAAATAATCTATCTATCTATCTATCTATCTATCTATATACACACTCAGTTTGCACAAGTGTCACATCACACACTTTACTTTGTGTGTGCTTTAATGTTCTCTTGGTACTGCCTCACACTGTCTTTTCTCTTCCTTATCCATGCACCGTCATATACGTAATAATAACACTAAAACAAATAACAGAATTATGAATACTGTAATCGTGCAATATCTATACATTCTAAACAAGTCTTACTTATTGCTTCATTCTTCTTCCTTTTCCCAACGCCGTTTCAGTCTCTTTTTTTCACTTCCTCCATTGCTGCCCTTATCTGGTCTGTTCTACTTGTTAACTACATACAGGTAGTTATTTCTCAAGTATTTGGTGAATGGTAATTCTTCCACTTTCATTTTCAATTCTTTCATCCCCTTTTCTGCAACTTTATCTCTGGCACATTGCACTGCTTTTGATATTGGGGTGGCATGACAGACAAGCCTAGCGATGACACAATCCCTGACATTCTTATGTATTTTACTGTCACCATGCTTCTTTATGATTTCTTTTTGTAAAACCATTAACTCAAACCACTAATGAAATCGGTTTTACCCACAATCTCCTGCTCTGCTTGAGCACAAATTGTTCATAACATGACATAACGTAACCAGGCTAACTCCTGTAGCCACACTGATTTAAACTGCATCGTAGGCAGGAGAGCCAGGGCACAGGAGACTCAATTAACTGCACTTCACTAACATCATCTGGCCATGACTGACTGAGTCCGGCTAGGATGACTGTACCTGAGAACTTTTACACAGTCAGTCTCTGTACCCTTTTAAATCTGATGTAGACGAGGCAGGGTTTGAACGGACAGGCAGTGAGAAAAGTCTATTTTTTTTTCATCTGACCATTTAGTTTCCCTGTCAGTTGTTGATGTTCTTTGTCTAACACTAGCTAGCTAGCTAAGCTACATCACACAAGTGAGTTAGCACAGCACTAAGCGAGTTTCAGAAGTGGCTGAGTTTAAAAATAAAAAAGAAATAATTAACACTTTAATAAAGTTAACACTGTTCAGAGTATACTACCCCATTAAACATTATGTTAATCTCGTCTGTTCTTTTGCAGTTCACTTCACCCACTGCTTCTCTGCATGTGCATCCGAGTACGCTTCAATCACTGTGGACAGAGCAGGACAGGAGTGCACGTGATAGTATAGCAGGGCAGGCAGATGCAGGAGATGAGAGTTCAGCACAGAATTAAAGCTTGCCCCGTGCATGTCTTTTCACCAACTACTGGCAACTGGTAAAAAAAAGTAGTCACAAAATAAAAAAGTTGCCTTGGTGATCGTTTCAGGTGCCATCTGGAGCTCTGAAATCTTAAAAAACATCTCCTTACAGAAGGATCAATACTCTACCTTACCATATCAATAAATATACATTTTCTTTTTTTTAGTATTAGGCTTAAATTAGATGTGTGTCCACCATATGTAAGTCCTTGTGCAAGTTGTTGCTATAGAAACATGTAGAACGTATTAGAACGAGTGTCTTATTATAAAGCTGTGATCTGTAGCTGTGCTACTGTCAGAGCTGCTGTTATAAAGCATGCTTAATCTATGGAGTGAATGTTATGTATTAAGGTTTTAAGAATGGCAAAACAGAAAATTCTTTGCCTTATCAACACCATGTTGTCTGGGTGGGAAGGACATACTCTCTCTCCCCTGTCAATCACAGTGACACAAGCCAATCATAGGCATCTGTGAGCTTGTGTATGCAGAAGAGGGTAGATAGCACTTTCCTCCGAGTATGTCCTTGTGCTGTGTGTTTTGTGTGCTTTCTGGTTGTACAGTGACCTTGGGTATTTGAAAGGTGCTATATGAACTAAACTTAATAATAATAATAATAATAATAACTAGTAGTGGTAGTAGTGAGTGTGTTACACTGCCCTGTGATGCAGCATGAGCAGCAGTTCAAAAAGATGCGGCTGCTTCATGTGTCTCGGAGGAAGCATGTCTTATGATAGGGGCTACACTACACACCACAACAGCAGTGTCATTACTGTACTGAGAATACTCCACCTCTCAAATACTATGTGCTCACTGGAGATCGACTGATGAGCAGGATAAAGGGAGGCTGACAAACTTTCTATAGCAAAACAAATGGACTGCAGTCAATAAACAGTGTTTCATAGATTAACATTAAATGTAACTATAAGTACATAAAAGTATGATGTGATCTTCTTTAATAAGTGAAAAAAATTACAATCGTTGGCAAATTGATGAGGTATAAGAGGAATAAAACATCAGGACATGCCATTATAGGAAAATAATCAACTTCGGAGTGGAAACAGTAACTCTGCTTCATCACACCACTCCCTCATTAATTATTTTCCTATAACAGCACAAGATATTTTTTATTGTAGATGAAGTATAGCATTGGTTTGTTTCGCATGGACTTCACAGTATACAGTATATAGCTTTTTTTTCTGAACAATGATAAGAAATGTGTCTCGGAGGAAGACACGTGGAATGATGGGGCTAGTGGTTGGGAATTGGTTTTATACAGAAATGTATGCTACATTAATGTTGTTAGGATAGCATCAACTACAATACACACCACAACAGCAGTGTCATTACTGTACTGAGAATAATCCACCTCTCAGATATTATGTGCTCATTGGTAGTCGATTGACGAACAGGATAAATGTAGGCTGACAAAATGTCTATAGCAAAACAAATGGACTGCAGTCAGTAAACAGTGCAGTTTAAACGCCTCAGGCACCACAACCTTACATCAACGACTGTCATCCATATGAACATGTGTTATAGCCAAGAGTACTTACGGCTATAGGGAGCCAATTCATATCGACAAACACATTTGCTGAGAAGTATTGCTGAAAAAGAGTCGATATTATGCTTGAGAGAACATGTTTAAAAAGCTAACAGCAACGTACTGCTGCCGAAAAAGAGATATTCAGCTGATGGGATCACAAATCAGATAAAAAAGTGTAATGTTTTAGAAATTCAGCCTCAAGTGTGTGACACACAGTCAGAAGTTTGTTTCTGGACTGATGTTAAACATTGTGTTTGTGCAAATCAGTGGCTTTGGTGAGAAACAGTCCAGAAAACCAAGGTTGCAGCCTAACAAGTCTGTTGATAACAAGTCTGTTGAAACTAGCAGGCAATGCTCATATTTGTCATGATGAACTGCACTTGCACTACCTCTAGTTTGTGTGTTTACATTTCTTCTTCTTCAGAACTGTCCCCTTCTTCCCTTTGTAAAACACTGCTGAATGTTTAAGCATGACTCAGAGATCCGTCTCTTTTTTCTCTCCAAAGCAACAGCAGCACCAGTCGGAGGAGAGTGGTAGTGGTGATGGGAGACTGTCACAGGACTGATACACACTTAGAAATCACTACACAGCAGGATGTACTGAGCACATCCCAACTCTCTGATGTTGATTTCTACTTGATCAAACCCAGCTGAGGTGCTACAGCAGTGCTGCAGCTGCAGTGGGGGAAAGTGGCATTTCTCATAAAAGCCTAGCTGTAGCTTTAATGCTTTAGATTTTAGGCTTCAGTAGACAGTTTGCTTTACGATGAACAAAATCCAAGCTGAATTCTATTCACCAAACTAATTTCTCATTCCTTTGCACCTTACAGGTTCATACCTACATTTGCTTTTTTGATACCAATATTAACAGTCAAAAAAATGTCCCTATTTCAAAGAAATGCTGTATGTCAGGGGAACATGTGACAGTTGTAGTCAGGTAAATCATTTACAAAAAAGGTAATCAATAAAAATGCAAAGGAAAAAAATGAGTGGTGCAACAGAAAAGCGTTCACCCTATTGTTGCGAGATTGTGAGTTTAAATCCCAAAGATACCAAGGTAGCAAAATTGGCCATGCTGTCTGGGTGGGAGGGGTGAGACTCTTTCACTTCCCTGTCAATCACAGCAACAATAGCCACTCATGGGTGTCTGTGAGCTCATATATATACGGAACAGTGTAGATAGCATTTTCCTCCGAGTGTGTTATTTTGTCCTGTGACACAGTATGAGCAAAAGCAGCATGTGTAAGCCATCACCCTCTCTGACTGGTAGCTGTTGTACGACAGCAGAGAGCTGGCTGGTGGGTGGGAATTCACCAAGAATAAATTTGTGAAAGAAGGCCTTGGGAAAGAGGGGGATGCACTCAGGTCTCCATCAGTGGACAGTGGATAAGTTCAACAAACGGGACTTCATGTGAAAACTGTAATGAATTTACTGGTTGCACAATTGCACTATTTGTCCATGCAGTACACAACCTCCCTTTATCCATTTCATCAGTCGACCACCAATGAGCACATAGTATTTGAGAGGTGGATTATTCTCAGTACAGTAATGACACTGATGTTGTGGTGTTTAGTGTAACTGATGCTATCCTAACAACATTAATATAGAAGGGATTTATTTATAATCGCACCATCCATTATCATCCAGATGAGGACGGGTTCCATTTGGAGTCTGGTTCCTCTCAAGGTTTCTTCCTCATATCATCTCAGGGAGTTTTTCCTCACCACCGTCGCCTCTGGCCTCTGCTCATAAGGGATAAATTCACATATTTACAATTTATTTTGATTTAATTTAATTTTAATGTATTTATTTCTGTAAAGCTGCTTTGTGACAATGTCCTTTGTTAAAAGCACTATACAAATAAAATTGAATTGAACTGAATTGAATGGAATGGAATGGAAAGGTTGTGTATATGGGCAATCTTGTTATTTTGTCAAAATTCAGACTAGATTGCTAATTATCATTCATGGTAGTTGCAGGAATTTTACAGTAAATCAGTTTTCTTTTATTCAGAAAGTACAATTACACAATTCAGACAATATACACTAATTTACATGATAGACAGTAGTTTACAGTAGACATACAATCATTTACAGTAAACATCAGGCAGTTGTTATATGCAATGACTGTACAGTCAGCTGTAATATACAATAAAAATTGTTATTTTGAATTAATTGTTAATTAATTCTGATTAGTCAGGAGGCATTGATTAATTTTCTATAACAGCATCTCTGACAGTAGCTCAGCTGCAAATAACAAGTTTATATTACCATGCTTGTTTTTTATCTTATTAACTTCTATAGATAGAAAAAAAAAACAGAGGCTGGTGATGGAACGACTGTTTAAAGCTGCTGCACTGTAACAAGTGAGAGCAGGATTCATAGATTAACATTAAATGTAACTATAAACAGTAAAAAGTATGACGTGATCTTCATTAATAAGTGAAAAAAGTATAATTGTTGGCAAATTGCTGAGGTATAAGAGGAATAAAACACTTCAGGACATGCCATTATAGGAAAATAATCAACTTTGGAGTGGAAACAGTAACTCTGCTTCATCACACCACCCCCTCATTAATTATTTTCCTATAACAGCACAAGATATTGTTTTTATTATAAATGAAATATAGCATTGGTGTGTTTAGTTTGGACTTCACAGTATACAGTATAGCTTTTTTTTTTGAACAATGACAAGAAACGCTCACAACAAAGTTAAAGGCTCACCTCCCGTCACAGTGGCAGATCCATCGTGCACCGCTGTGAGGGCAATGGCTTGTCACGGGAAAAGGAAAATAACATTTTGAGATGCAATATACAGGGAGGACCATGCCCTGCTGCGCTGATAATTAAAACATGAATCCAGCAGTCGCTGTCACATGGAGGCATGAAAGATGTCCAGAAGTCCAATAAACAATTCTACAAAGTCAAACAAACAAACGTGTGGATCGAGTAATGCACATATGAGGAAAGACAGCTATAATAGTATAATATATAATAGTTAAATGCAATAGCTTTGTGTTTCTGGGTGAAATAGTGAAATATTTACCTCTATTTTGCAACTATTAAGCAGGTTATTATATTAGCGAGTTCAAAAATGTGTTCCCCCATTGACAAGAATCTTATTAGTATCTAAAGATGGACACAATGAAAAATGTTTACTTTGCTGAGTCTTACTGAAGCTTGAACTCTAAAGTAGTTTACTGTAAATAGTGAGGAGTTAGTGGGGACGTTTCACAGCACTAGAGGTGTTAATAAAAAAAAAAAAGACTGTTTTGGTGGCTGATTGGTGAAAACCAATCAGAAATGGAAGAAATACAGAAACAAAGACATGATCATAGAGTGGCATAGAGTGGCAGACAAATAACTAAATACATAGAGGCATAATGTAACCTATGTACAGCATAATGTACAGTATCTTCAGAGATATTCTGTGAATAACAAATATTGTCAGATTAAAAAGAGCTGTTGCTAAGGCTGTAGGACTCGAGTCTTGGACATTAGTCTCACTAAATATGGTCTTGGTCTCAACTGAGAGTTTGTAAAAAATAAGGTTTGTGTTGTCTTTTCTTTGCACATGCATATAGTTTGATAAGAAGTAATTCCTTCTTCTACAAATCAGCCTAATCATTGGTACAATGCACGAATGACGCCAACTAGATGAAATACAGGCTTAGTCTCCAAAAATATTTAATAATTTTTGTTCTCCACCTTGACTCGCACTCACTTTCATTTGGACTTGATGTTGACTTGGCCTTGACCCCCTTAAGACTTGGTCTTGAATTGATCTCAGCTAGTCCTGGTCTTGGACAATGGTGGTCTCAGCTGTTGCCATGAGCAACCTTCAGCTTTATTTATTCTACACACTATCACTTTCTCCTTCTCCTGTGTAGTTAGTATGTTAAGCAAGGAATAAACTTCGGGATGTGCCTCTATGGGAAAATAATCAATGACATGTTACAATTTAGTTTTTGTAACTAAATGTTAAAAAAGGCTGACACTAGACACTCCTTCCATAAATGTTAAAAAAAACTTTTTATTATAGAAAATTATATTATAGAAAACTGAATCATATCAACAATTTCACACATTTTCTTATCGTATTTTATGTGCCGCATCCACCATAAAAGTCCCCGTGTAAGCTGTTACTTTAGAAACGCTAACATATTAGAACAAGCTCACTAAATTCAACAGCGATGTGATATAAATTCAATTAACTTACAAAGCATCATGATTCCTAATTCATATCTTGGCTTTGTCCAAGTGTTTATGTTTCTTTGAAATAACTTGATTACATCCCATTAACAGGTGCGATGAGGACTGAGGAAAACGACTGCCACCTCGATTCAAATGTCAGGGTCACTGCTGTCCTTCTCTTCGTCTCTGATTGGTTTTTAAAACATGTGGATAATTAATTCAGCTCAAATGCAAACAGCATTGTTTTGGACACTGAAAAGGAATTTATAGAATATTGTGTAGTAGATGGAAAATAATAATTACAAATGCAAAGGGTCTTGTCAGTCTCCTGAGAGTAAAATGTTTTTCAGATAAAGATTACGCAGGAAGCTGAAAGCCCCCGAGCAATGTACTGTTAAACATAATGGCCAAAATGCAGAGGCTCTGCTTATGGCTTGGATCAAATCCAGGCTGTATCATGCACCATCTGCGATGTATAATTATTCTAGTGAGGTTTTTCCAAGAATAATTATCATAGTCTATAGCAGGGGTCAAAATGCAGACAGACACAAAAAATACAGAATTATCAACCAACCGGGCTCAGAAAACCAGAAAAGAGTAGAACGCGAGTAGAGAATTAAAGCCAACCTCAAAGGAATCATTCAATTAATTTCATATAAATGAAGTATGAAAAGATATGATCACTAAACCTGCCCCTAACATTAATCTTAAAGTTCCACTCAGGTCAGTTTATAATAAAAACAAACTAGAGTCTTCACATATTGTACCGAACACTCCAATGAGATGAACTGCAGTTGCATTTGTAGGCTTTGTATGATCAAGGCTATGGTCCATTCTGATGTGATGAAGCCTACAAAGGGCCCTCTGAAGAAGGACCACAACAGCAGCTATTCGTAGTGCTATTCCAAAGAGAAGTTATATTTCTAAGGGCACTTACAATCATTTTTGTGGAGGACAAATGCCTAGGCCATCCAGAGAATTTTCCTGTAAATTTACATTTACTTTTTTTTTTTTTTTCCCCATTTTATTCCAATTTGGTCACCAGCCAATTCCCACCCACCAGCCAGCTTTCCCCAATCACACAACAGCTACCAAACCAGACAGCATTAAAGCTAAGATGTGCTTTTGAAGCCAGTCAACCACATCTTTTCAAACTGCTGCTCATGCTGCATCACAAGGCAGCGTAACACACTCAGGGAAAGTGCTATCTACCCTCTTCAGCATACATAAGCTCAATGATGCCCATGATTGGCTAGTGTTGCTGTGATTGACAGGTGAGAATATAGCATCCCTCCCACCAAATTCCTGACAAATGCTTTTCTGTCGTGCCAAAATTTACATTTACATTTGTTCATTTGGCTGAGGCTTTTATCCAAAGCAACAGGATATATACCTTCACAGTTGAAAGCACCCAACAGTGATAGCTTGCCATTGCAGGGATTGAAATCACAACCTTCTGATCCGGAGACTAAAGCTATATAAAATCTCATAAAACTGTTAAAAGCAATGATGCGGTAAATAAGCTTTTTAATGGAGCTTTCAAATTTTTTATCACTTTCTCAGGTAACAGCTCAAAACCCGTGCTTTTAGATTTGTTTCCATCACTGAATTTATAAAATCAGAACAAAAGTGAAAGATACTAAAAGATAATAAAATCGCTAACAGTTTTGGGGAGTTCTTGATGTGTAGTCCATCTGTTCGTTAATAAATTGAGATGCTTGTCAGCAATTTTGCAACAATTTAAAGCTCTGGCTTCAGCTTTGAAAACGGACATTAAAGTCATTCGGCTGTTACACAGGGCGAGGGTGCAGTAGGCACTCCTTAGCTGCTCTTTCGCTTTTGGCCATGTGCTGAATGTTTCCCTATAAGCACTGTGGTCCTCCTCCAGGTGTGTACTTGGACCTGGGTGTCGTACTGTAACTGTGCAGAAGCACCAGTGACACACCAGTGAATCCATTGCTAATCCAGGAGCCACCACGAATCCACAATCCAATCCAGTCCACATATTATCTCGCTCTCACTCACTTGCCTAATGAACTCACCTGTTTCCTGTTAACCCTCATTTACATCTGCGTATTTATACCAGTTCATTCACCACCTATTATTTGAGGTTCTTCCATTCCAGTTTGTATTTCTGAGTGGTTTCGCTGTTCATTATTCTTGCTTTTTTTTTTTTGTTTTGCTGCCCTTTACTTTTACCTGCAATGGACTGCATCCCATCCAGGGTGTATTCCCTCTAGGGATGGGTGGATGAAGCCTTGTGAAGCTTTGAGACTTTCCCTGATCATGCTGGGAAAGGCTCTGAAGTCTTGGAGTATCAAAAACATTGATTAAGCTGCTTCAGAAAAAGCACCTGCCCATTTAATGGATGTAGGCTTTTAGTCCGATATGAGAACCTGCACATGTTTATTTTTATCTTCTGATAATATTATTCATTTATTAATTGGCAATTAGGCTTGTGGGATATAATGATATTATCATTCCTACAAGATTTTATGTTGCCCTGATATCCAGAGATATCCAGAGACATCCATAGTCAATTATATTATATCACCAGACCTGGCAATCATTATGCATCATGCTACACTATGAGCTTCCTCAGAGAAGAGGAAGTTGGATGAAAGTCACCTCTCCTCTCCTGCATCACAACAGATGACAGACCCGACATTGCTGCGGCTGTGAAAAAACTTAACTGGAGCACTATTCGGTGAGATTTGAAAGAGCACTTGGAGTTGCTGAGCAATTACGGGAGCCTTTTCTCACAGTGGTAGCAGTAGTAGTATTGATGTTAAACATTTTTTAAAAATATTCCTGAATCATTTAATTGCCATATCTTTTTCAATTTCAATTCAATTCAATTTTATTTGTATAGTACTTTTAACAATGGACATTGTCACAAAGCAGCTTTACAGAAATAAATGGATTCAAAAAAATATATTGTAAATATGTGAATTTATCCCTAATGAGCGAGCCAGAGGCGACGGTGGCAAGGAAAAACTCCCTGAGACAATATGAGGAAGAAACCTTGAGAGTAACCAGGCTCAAAAGAGACCCCATCCTCATCTGGGTGCAACGGATAGTGCGATTATAAATAAATCCCTTCTATTATTGTGTACTATATGGACAAATAGTGCAAATGTGCAACCAGTAAATTCATCGCAGTTTTCGCAAGAAGTCCAGTTGGTTAAAATCTATCCACTGTCCACTGATGGAGTCCTGAGTACAAAGCTGCTCGTGGCAACCGCAGCCCCAAAGGCACTACAGCAATCGTAGTCCCAAGCCATTACAGTACAGCTCCCCATATGTGATCCCCAAGCCATCTCCACAGCCCCCAGGTGGCACCATCCCCAGCAATCCAAATGGTTCTTCAGGCTGTAACATTTTAACCTTCTTTCTTTTCGTGTATGACTGTCCAACCAACAACAGGGATTGAAACAAATTGGATCATGAAATCAAGTAAGTCTTCGCTGAAAAAAGACATCATTCTGTTACATTAACATGGCAAGATGAGAGGGTACTCATAGCAGACTTTACAGATCCTCTCCAGTGAGAATTACATGACCATCTCATCACTTCTACCAATGCTAAATCTTCTTAAGATACTTGCACGCAAGGATGAAGATGATCCCTTGACCAGAGAAGTAAAAGCAAACATTCAGGTCAAGTTTCAGTCAAAATACAAGACCAAATCAATCTAACAACTAATGTGAACCACAACCCTTCTGGATCCTTGTTACTGTGGAGGGTATGATGACAACCTCAGGGCCTGGGTTGTTGGAAAAATCATTACTCTTGATAAAGCTGATGTTGGAGATCTGCCTCAGGAAGTGCTGCAAACTTCTCTCCTGAAGAAGCTATCATTGGGGAGTTTGTTCATGAAAAGTAGCGATGCATCAACACCACTATCTGTTGAGAAGAGAGGCTGAACTTGGGAAAAAATGTCACTGATGCCGGTGGTAAAAACACGAGAAACATCTCCTCATCTTGGTAAAACCTGTGCTCAAATAGCGTGCATGCGTGTGTGCACGTGTGTGCATGCCACCAGTACTGCGTTAGAAAGACTGTTTAGCAGAGCTGGTGATATTATTACTCTCCTTTAACCTCTAATAGTGGAAATGATTGTTTTTTTTTTTTTTTTGTCTAAGAACACTTGGGTTAAAAAAAAAAAGAATAGGCCTATAGTTTTAGGCTTCTGCATATCGGTGTAGTCTAAAACATCTTTATTCATGTTATCATGATTTTTATTATTATTTTTTGTTGCTGTGGATTGGGTATAAGTCCAAAGTATTTTTGTTCAGTATGACTGTTAGGCTGTTAATATTATTAAACCTATTAAACCTAACTAGCAAGGTTACCATGGTCAACACACTGTGTATCACATGTGTTCTTGACACATCTGATCAGGTTTTTAGCTGGCTGTTTTGATGTATCTGTAGTCAACTTATCAAATGTTTTACTCTCACATATGATATGTAGCTTCTATATGAAAGTATAAAACCAGACTGGTTAAATTAGCCCCCAAAACGTTGATGTGTGTGTACATGAATAAAAAAAAAATACAAATCCAAACCTCAGTTGAAACCCTGTGAAGAATGGTATGACATGTTCAAAAGAGGAATTCAACAGAGAAACTTTAGTGCTGGTTCTGAATTATGTGACTGCTTTTTTCACCCTAAGGCGGATGTCACAGAAAGCTGGAACCTGACCAAATGATGAACAGCTAAATTGAGTATGTGTGCAATACAGATGGCATGCCTGCAGCATCTTTGGGCTTATTAACCATTTAAGGTTGTGAGGTTTATTGTTCAAGCTCAACAAGATGTTCGATATTGTCATATTTCTAGATTTGGTCATGGAAACCAGAAAAAAAAACATTGTCAGAAACTGTAGAGCCTTGGCTTTTCAACATCTGCAAATGATGTAAAGCAGGTTAGTTTGTGGATGGTAATTGAATTGAAAGATTCAATTGAAAAAACTCAGGGCTATAAAATCAGCTACTGACAAAGTGTGTTCATTACATAATTCTTCATCATGAAGCTAAAAATCTGATGTTGTATATCTCTGTCTCTCTTTGGAAGAGAAATGATTTAGGGGTTTCACACCAACAGGCATGAATACTTATGTAATCACAACTTTTTATGTGTAAATAATTTTGCAAACTATCTATATTGATTTTTACCACCACTTCAGTAGTATGGGATATTTTGTGTTGATTCATGATGTATAACTCTAATCCATTTCAGTTTCAAGGGGGTGAATGTGTTTTGTAGGTGATATACTATGTTCAGTCTGTCCTTTTTAAATAAAAGCCAATAAATGGTCACATTTAAGAGGAGTTTTTGACGTGTTATTGGACAATAAACTTTATTTCTTTTAATCCTGCCCACTTTGTTACACTAAGTATAATGTGGTAATGTGGCCCATTAGCTACAATGAGTTTGACATCCCTGATCTTCACTAAAATGGTATATATAGGATGATAAAAAAAAAATGCCCTTAGATGCAATCTGTCTGGAACAAGAATGTCAAATAAGCAGGAAAAAAGTCACTTTAGTTTCTGTGGTTGAAGTAAAAAAAAGAGTAAAAGGCAAACAGCTAATTCTGATTGGTAGGTAAAATCCTGTACGTATCTGGACCTGAAAGATTTACTCCATCTACTGATCCTATAATTTCCAGCTCTTCTATGAATCATGTCCCTGCCACTCCACTGCTACAGTGGTTCATACAAGTAAAGTAAGAAACATAGAAGGAAACACATTTACCCAGAACAACCACTTTATTTTAGACATAATAAAAAAAATACTTCCTAAAATGACACCCTTTTCTTTTTATTTGCATCCACCTGTTTGTCAGGTTTCACCTCTCCAGCTGTCCTGACAGAACACCTTCTCAGAAGAGACTCTTGGAAATGTTGTCACTGCTTGTGTCCTGATTGCTCCTGGTTGTTCTGCCATGCTTCCAGATGGAGAGGAGCAAATCGCCCATCTGCTGCTAGGGGAAAGAGTAATAAAAAAAGGTTTATCTCAGAGTTCTCTGCTAATTTGGGGATTTAGCTGATGGGTTTTATGGTGCTGGAGCTGAATGAAAAGCTCTGTGTCACACAAAAGCAACAACAACAACAACAACAATAATAATAATAATAATAATAATAATAATTAATAATTAATGAATGACAGTTATAACACAAATGTCTACAACTTGTACTTCGAACCTTTGAAATCTATCATCCTATTTAAAAAGCAACACATCAAGGCCACACAGGAAAATAATTTTCAGAATATTTGAGAATGTTTTCACAATATTTGGAATATTTTTATTCAGTAACTCTCATATGTGACAAGAATTGGCAGGTATTGCTACATTTATTGCTGCACTACACAACAGTTTACTGTCCATTGTGCAATAGCTTTCCCACACTACACTGTTCTGTTGCCCTGTGTGTTCATTGTTTTGTGTGTTTATTGTCCTGCACTCGTCTCGCACTGTGGTGTATTTGCACTTTATGTAGTCTTGTGTACTGTTACATGTTGCAACATGGTCCTGGAGAAATTACATTTCATTGCATTGTATACAAGCTATACAGAGAGATGACAATAAAAACCCACTTGACTATTGAAGTACTTTTAGCAAAACTACATTAACTAGTTTACTAAAATTGTGTTTATTTTTCATTTCATCCAAGGTGTATTGACACATCATGCCCAGTTTTCCCCAGGACAGGCTTCTCATACACTGCGATCCTGACCAGGAAGATGATGACTGAATGAAATGACATTGGTTACTATTGGTCACTTAAATTCTTGGGGCTTTTTTTTTTTCAGATTAAGCACGACTATACCTGTCATTAAGCCATCATGATTATAATTTTTATGCATTGAAAGAAAAGAGAAACACACACACACACACACACACACACACAATACACAACCACAAAGACAGGGATCACTATGGGATAACAAAATAGATGCAGAATAAATCAAGCCTTAAAAGCATGGCTTTACATTGTGATGAAAGATTGAAAAAAATGGTTAAAAATGTAAAAAAAACAAACCAAAAAACCCAGATTTAAACATTTTTTCAATCCTGCACAGTCATAACATTCTTTAACTTTAACATTAATTACAAGAAGTGAATATTGTGAAAGCTTCTAGCTTGTGTTTGGTCATCACTTACTGCCAGTGAGAGAATGAATGAAAAAGACCAAGAGGATTTATCAATAATTCACAACACTGAAATGTGAAAAGTTCCTGCTCTGGTCAGAGACAGAGAGAGAGAAGAGAGAGAGAGAGAGAGAGTGAGGAATTAGAGACGAATGAGGCCATTTTACCAACTTTTTAAAAAATGATCCACTAAAGTTACACAGTTCAGCAAGTTAAAAAAAAAAAAAAGAAAGAAATGCCACACCAACTCACGGCTGATTTTTATTGTCAGAATCAACATAAAGAATTTTTAGAGGACAACAAAGTTTTTAAATAATCAGTACTAATCCTTTACAAAATGCTTTTCGAGCTCCATATAACACCTCAGCACTGACGAAGCTGTGTGTGATATAAAACTGACAGTTTGGTCCACGTTCTTGCACTAGAGTATAAATATAGATGTAACAATAAATAATAACTGTATGTATTCTCACTGTTTGATTATTGTTTTAAAGTGAATGCCTGACTGAATGGCATGCTCACGTCTTCACGTGTCACGTGTCTTTTCCTCCTGTCTATCAGCTCCTCCTGACTCAAACAGAACGTATTTGGAGAAACTTCACAGGAATCAGAGACGACTTCAGCATTTTCCCCAGGCTGGGTTTCACTCAAAGACCTGACTGCAGACACAAAGATAGAAGGCAGGTGTGTGTGGTGGTTGCCTTTTTCTAAAAGTTGCCTCTCTTGAGGAAAAAACTTTGCTAAGATGGTGGATTTTATTTTAGAGCAAGAAAAAAACCTTTTTCAGCAAGAAAACCTTACTTGAGTCAAGTGGTAAGGATAAGAAATAGAATAAAAGAATCTGAAATAAAGTAGCAAACCCTTTAGAGGACCACTTCTCTCCTACCATCTAACTTATTAATAGTTGGCAATGTCTGAGACTTTTGTGTCCTCATATTTTATTTAATTTTATTATTATGCTTATGTAAGCTAGTAGGGCAGCACAGTGGTACAGAGAGTAGTGTTTCCAACTCACACCTCACATTGCCACCTGGAGTTTTGCTTGTTTTCCTTGAGTTCATGTGGGTTCCCTCTGGGTTCTCCAGTTTCCTCGCACCCCAAACATGCTGGTAGGTTAAATGGCTACTCTAAATTGCCCCTAGTTATGAATGTGCCCATGTGCATGGTGCTCTGTAAAGAACTCAAGTCCCATTCAGGGTGCATTCCCACTTTGCACCCAGCGTTCCTGGGATGGGCTCTGGATCCACCACAACCCTGACCAGGATAAAGCCTTTATCCTTTAAGGAGTGAATGAATGTAAGGATATATCTACAAAATAAAGAAAAAAAACAACATACAGTAAGTTACAAGCCTCCAGAAACAGCTTCAGTGCACCTTGGCATAAATTCTACCAGTCTCTCCTGGAGTAACTACTGGAGTGATGAACACCATTCTTCCAAAAGATTTTCTCTCAGATGGCATTTTGATGATGATGGTGGTAGAAAGCACCTCATTCCAAAATCTCCCATAGGCATTCAATTGGTTGAGATGTTCTGAGTGTGAAGACCATAGCATATCATTTACAACATTTTCATCCACATCAAACCATTCAGTGAGTCATTGTGTCCTGTGGATGGGGGTGGAGTCATCATTTTCAAAAGGGCCTTTCTCACCGCTTTAGTTCCAGAACTAAATGTACAGTACTAAAGTACTGGGCGATTTTGCGCAAACTATTTCCCAGTACCGTTTAAAGGGTTGCATTCGCACCGACAATGGGCACTAGGAAGTGACATAAGCCGGTCGACAGCGACGTCATTTGTGTGCGGCATTCAACAACGGAGACAAAGAAGAACAACGTAAACAACCAGAGGATGGAGGACGCTGTGATCGGAGCTGTGTTTTTGTTGTGTCTCGCATCCATCTATCACTGTTCTCCATACTTGCGAAATAAGTTGACACTACAGTATGTTTACACGGCGTTTTAAATCATGGCGGGTGAGGGCGTTTTCGTACGCGTTTGGCCAATCAACGTCTACTTACGTCACGGATAGTACCAGTTGTGCTGGTTAGACCCTGCTCCGGAGTAGGAGCTAATTTGGTTCTCGAAAAAAGGCAGTCCGGTACTAAAAAAAGTGGGTAGTTCCACAATTAGTTCAGGTACTATGAAAAGGTTCCCGCGGTGCGAAAGGCCCTACTAAAAACCACTAAAGTGTCTCTCGTTTTTTCTGAGCTCTTTTGCTACAGAATGTTGTGCCATTGAACAGAAGCTGTAGGGAAACCAGACTGCACAACAGATGGAAGCAGTCAGCTTGGAAGTCTTCTCAGTAACACAAAATCCAACAGCTACAACAACAAAATGAGCAACTTACATCTATGTTGTGAAGATAACACACCAGCTGACTGTTTAACCCACTTATCCACCTGTGACTCAAATCTCTCTCGTTCCACACACAATCTCCAATCTCCCGGAAAGAGAAGGTCAAATGACTAAATGACCACCTTGTTCTGGAATTGTTTGGATTTATTTTCCCCTATTTTTTTCTCCAGTTTGGTTTTGCCAATTCCCATCCACCAGCCAGCTCTTCCCATCACATGACAACTATGGAGGAGGTGAAGTCTAATATTACACGCTTCCTCCAAGAAACATAAAGCCAGCCAGCTACATCTTTCTGATCTGCTGCTCATGCACAAGCTCACAGACACTGATGATTGTCTAGTGTCAATGTGATTAACGGGGGAGAAAGTGAGCATGGCCAATTTTGCTGTCTTGACTCCTGGCCACAGCCACGGGATCCTTGGGATTCAAACTTGTGATCTAGGGAGCCAATCTAAACCATTTTTGTTCATCCTCCAGAGTGAATGAAATCTGATGAAGATTTTTTTCAAAATTCGCCAAACGGCCATAACTGCCACTGAATGTGCCCCCATTTTCCGTCCCAAAATGAATAGAATGAAAGAGACTTTATCATTGTGCTTTGTAGAGCACTTTGAGAAGAGGTCCAAACAGATCTCATATGTCAAGATGACTCCTTAAATCAGCTGATCGCCCTTTCGATCAGACTGAAGATCCTGTCCAGTCAATACAGGTTCTGATACAATTTACATTTACGTTTATGGCATTTGGCAGACGGCCTTATCCAGAGCGACTTACAGAAATGCTATGAAGTCTCTATCAATAAATACATCCTGATACTGGTTCACTAGGTCAGAGACTAAGAATACCATCAGTCTAAAAAACTGTTGGGGAGGTTATATAGTAAGAAAAGCACATAGACAACACAATTTTTTTTAAAGTGCTAATTTAAGTACTTCAGGAAGAGGTAGGTCTTTAGATGTCGTTTGAATACTGCCAGTGACTCAGCTGTTCGGATGTCTAGGGGAAGTTCACTCCAGCACCTAGATGCCAGAACAGAGAAGAGTCTTGATGCATGCCTTCCTTGTACCCTGAGAGATGGTGGGACCCATCAAGCAGTGCTTGAGGATCAGAGGGAGTGTGGTCCAGTCCAGCATGTGATAAGTGCTTTGAGGTAGGTGGGTGCTGGTCCATTTTTGGCTTCGTAGGTGAGCAACAGTGATTTAAATCTTATGTGTGTGGCTATAGGAAGCCAGTGGAGGGAGCATAGCAATGGGGTGGGGAAAATAAGTCCTGTAACCTTTGAACCAATGGAAGTATAATTAGGAGGGACTGTTCCTCTACTGTGCAGGTTCCAGACACTAACAGGAATAGACCTGGACCTGTGCTTTTGATCCCTGTTTTTGATTTCCAGCAGCAGTGGCACTGATCCATGGAGCACCACTGGCTGCAGCAGGTTATTCTCTTCTGGAGCAAGCACAGGAGGGATGACAGGGTTTGTGTTCGCCAGGCTTGTGAGAGCCTGATGTTGTCATTGTTTGGCCAAGAACAGGACCACATTGGCAAGGGGACTCAGCTCCATGCCTGCATTACATCGTTCTTCAAGCAGGTCCCAGTGTAACCAGCAGTACACAGCTTAGAGAATGCAGCAAACCCAGGGTAAGATTGCACGTAAGATTTTCTTATGTGCACCTGACCTTATGTTTCCTGCTACATGTACAGTGTATGCGGTTCATCCTCAGTAAATTCTTTATCCTACTTGGGGTCACTGTGAATCCAGAGCACTCAGTACGAGGCAGGAATACACTCTGAATGGGACTCCAGTTGATTGCAGGGCTGATAAGTGTCATATGTATCTTTATATTAGTTTTATAAAGCTTAGTGCCTGACAAAATATGTGTATAATTTGTGTTAAATAAGTGACAAACACAATATCAAAATAGCACAGAATAGATTTTATTTTCAGTGTTGAAATATTAAAATTCTGTCCAAACAGTCTTTACCTGTATCATAGAAGTATGGAGATCATTTTTTCTTCTTTTAATGAGCCGAGCTGTGTATGAAACACAGTGCATTTAACAGTTAATGTCTCAGTAATACTGTAAATTGAAAGTGCAGTGAAACACTCTCATGAACGAATACACTCTTAATGGCCTGGTTTGGTTCAGCATTAG
>CM040458.1:28342580-28367739 GCA_022758105.1 Pangasianodon gigas | reverse complement strand
AATAAATCACATTACATGCGGAAGAGTAAAAATCCAGAGAAGGTGCTGACACAATTGTAAGTCGAAAATGTGCTGACTGCTCCATATTCACTATTCCAGCAGAACAATGGTCCTGTTTGCCCTGTGGACCTCATTATGATTTCCATTATAACTCTAGATGGGCACTATTTTTAAGCAGGTGTACACCCATGCTACCTTCAGCATTTATAAAGGTGAAAAAGGAAAAACAATACACGCCTTTCGATGGCTCAGAATAAAAACCACAGCACAATTTGCCTTAAAATGTAAGGAGATTTGTGCGTATGTCTTATTTATATATAAACTCACATAATGTATTTCCAATGTTCCAACTTTCTATGATCCATTTTTCAACTTGTTGTTCCCCGTGTTAGAACTGAGCTGGGGAAAAAAGGTTTTAAATTTAATGCCCCTACAATGTGGAGCAACTTACAGAAACACTTAAAGCTTACTGTGTTCCCTTCGCTGGAATTTATAGCACTTAGAAATAATTTTGAGTACGGCCATATTGGAAGTTGCTTCTGTGATACTTGACTGTTTTACTATGTATTTTTCTATTTCTTTTGATTGATTTTTATTTTTCCACTAATCTTCCCATCTGGTGTTTTTTTAATTATTTATTATTTTGTTGTTGTTGTGTTAATTGTTGTTGTTGTCTCTATAAACATTTAAAATGGCAGTTTGAAATCTTCAATGACCAAAATGTCAAGGACACACCTATGTAGCACCTGCAGTAAAAGTCAAAGTTGGTTCATTCAAAGCTGAGTTACAGACAACTTGTACAGACATATGAGAAGCATATACAGCAGGAAAAATAATCTTACTGTTTAAATCTCTTTCTTACAAAACAGCCACTCTTTCAATACACTCAACTGTTAGTTACTTTTTTTTTTTTTTTACAATACAGTAAAGTGTGACTTAGTATATAAATTAGCAAGCAGCCATAACATAACCAAGTCGAGCTGCATTCCCCATATTTTATGCAATAAGCCCAATTACAGAAATCTATAGCTATAAAAGAGAAATTCTTTTTTTTGGACGTCTGTCAGCATGTTCTTAATTATAAAATAATATCCAGTCTGAAACTGTTCAAATTTCAGAGGAAAGCCACAAGCAGAGAGAAATATAACAAGAAGAGTAAATAAACACTATTGGATCTTAAGCATAAGCATGATGGGAAGATTAGCAGCACAGAGCTTATGCAAGAGTTTGTGACAAAACTAGTGAAATAAACAGCAAACATTCTTAGAAAGTGTTCTTTTAATAGTTTCTGCTTGTAGCAGTGGCAGCTAGTGGTTTTTAAAATAGGAGAAGCATAGCTGTCTAAGTTACTTATATGTTATTTATTAATTTTTAAGTTACTTATATGCTATTTATTAATTTTCAGTCTGTCCTCATAAGTATGCATATCAGAAAACCTTTCTAAAATCAGGTCGACAACTTTAGCAGTATTTGCCTTTTTTTTTCAGCTAAGCTGCTAGCTGAAGAAGGAAGTGACAGGTAGCTAGCTAGAACAACAAACATCAGAAATGGACTTTATGTTCACAATTTATGTACAATATTTACTAATTGCAAAGATGAAAATAACATCATATACTTGTGTGTAAAATTGGTTCGCATTAGGCTACTTAACTAACCATTACTGCAGATCCAAGCGATTATGACTGGTGCTGATATGTTTAAGTTTGAGATGTCAGTCTTGTCATTTCAGTGATTGGTGCTTGGTTACAAGGTTCTGCCTCGATCATCATAAGGAGAAGTAGTGCATCCAAGAGGGAATGCAAAGAGCTCACTGTCCAATAAGCATCGAGATGTTTTTTTAATGCAAAATCCACCCATCCACACTCATTCATCCCCACAGACGCACAGCTTCTGGGCGTGGCTCATAATGATGTAAAACCGCCTGTTGTCCAATGAGCATCAATCTTTCCTCCTATTAAAACACACTGTACTTTAATCTGCCATAGAAGCCCATAGAAGCACGACATCTCTGGGTTTCAATCAGCACTGTGTCGCCGACTTTGAAGGAGATTTTCCCGCAGGCTGTGCTGTCCACCGAAAACAGTTTACGCAAAATGAACGAACAATATGATATGAATAATATAGACACATTGGTAAACATTTCATGCTGCATTTTAATGACATTTTACAGGAAGCTGGGCTTCAGGTGTCATTTTTAAAAGCTTTTTCTATATAGTTTCTTCATAGAGCCACTTTTTAAAGCTGTAATGACTCAAATTGAACTTTACTTTTTACATCCTACAGTGTTACTGGATTATTTGTAGTTTTAAGAAAATGAACACAAATTTTTCCATAATATTATTTGTCTATGTGAGAATGTTTAAATATGACACTGTTACAACCCCAATTAGTCTAGGGGTATGTGGGGAATAACACTTATTTGATTATTAAAAATATGAGTGGTGTGTGGGTAATCAAAGACCAGTAATCAGTAGTGCAAAACAATCCAAGTGGTTTATTTATCTATATACAAGTGGTAAAGTGTGTAGTGCTGGGTGAGAGTGGTGATATTTACAAACTATTTACAGTAACACAGAACAGGACACCACAGGGGAAAAAGGGATGCGAGCGGCACCAAAGCAAAGAAATGAACAAAACAAAACAAGTCTACCTATTTTAAACCCTCTAACCTAAACTACAACAAAAGATAGAAAATAAATCTTCAGCGTCCAGGACGCTCTAACTACCTATTCTAACTGGCCAAACCAAAAGTACAGAGGGTGGTGCTCGCTCCTAACCTAGTGTGTCTAATACAAGAAACGGACCTCCTGCGTGCTGCACCATGTATGTCACGTGACGTACTTACCTGTCCCCTTTTCCCCAACACTAACAAAGTCACAACCACGGTAACGAACAACAAATTAACCATACAAACAAGTGACTAGAACAAAGCGGGGAAACATGGAACAATTGACATACAAGGACAAACACAGTAAGGCAGCGTAACTCAACACAGAACAAACAAAGGTACAACAGGGTTTTAGTTTTTCACGACCAGGACAACAACGACTTCTCATGAATGAATGGCAGCGGGTTTTAAATAGGCGGGGTCAGAGGTTGATTGGATGTCACGGCCGATGACATCAGCGGGGTTAATTGAGACAGACAGGAACGTTATCCAATGGGGCAACTGCTGCAGAGAGAGAGAAAGAGAGGGAGGGCGAGAGAAAAGGGGGAGAGAACAAAACACAAAAAACACGCGGACATACCCCAGAACGTAACAGACACCATCATCGCTTTTGTAATATTTCAACCTGCCAAATACATGAGAACTCTGAGAACCTCTGCTGCTACTGCTGTATGCTGTTAATGAAACACTACTGGCTAAACACAGAGGTGTTGAGGCTCAGTAACACTCCTCCTCTGGAGGCTGATCCTTGCTTCATCGACATTCAGCTCACAGTAGCAGTGTGTCCTGAACGGGGAGACAGACTGTGTTGTTGATGTGGAAGAGAAACCTGTGGACTGGTTATTAGAGCCCGGCCTGTGTGACTGACAGAGCAAAGTTACACTTTCATTTCCCTGGCCTTTGAAAGGATTGCAATCTTCTTCTCTTTTCTGTGCTGTCTGTCTCCATGTCACTCAGCATCCAACAGCTCTGCTAGAGATTTAACCACTCAGCTTTCTCCATCACCTCTCTCTCTCTCTCTCTCTCTCTCTCACCCCCTTAAAAGCAAGACATCAAACCTCCCTGGCAGCCCTTTGAAATGAGAGTCTCAGAACAGCTATAAACACACTCTCACACACACACACACACACACACACACACACATATATATATATATATATATATATATATATATATATATATATATATATATATATATATATATATATATATATATAATATACTGAATTTATATATACTGAATTTAGATGAGGGGATGTGACAAGAAAGTATATTTTCACAGTGGCACCTTGCAGCAGTTTGGGAATGGGATGGAAGTGTAAGGTGTTATAAATGAAAGGAAAGTTCAAAAAAATCTCTAAGAAATATCACAAATAGATGTGCAGATTTGTAGGATTTAAGATCAGTCATCCCACACTAAGCCACTGAAGAATGAGGAAAAGTTCCAGTGGTCTTGGATGGATAATGTACAGCGCATTCTCTGCACTTTGTAATTGGGTTTCGAAAGATATCCGTCTCTGAGAATGCGTCAGGCTTCACTCCCTACAGATTTCTGCTGAGTTAACATATTTGCTTTCTCCTGGGCGACCTCATCAATCTCAATATTCACCCGAGGCCGTCTTTCTCTCTCTCTCTCTCTCTCTCTCCCTCTGTCTCTCTATCTCCCCTGACACACAGGCATCCTGATACTGAGTGACAGGCCTTTCACTCACTCTGTTCTGTGATTGAGAGCGAAGTAAACTTTCTCTCCGTGTGGAAGAATACAAATGCTGTGTTTACATGCTGGAGTCGAAAGGAAAAATGTCATTCAGTCTCTCACTGCAGGATTGGTGTACGGTTATATAACAAAGGTATGATCAGCATGCCGCTAAGAAAATTATTCCATTTACAAACTCCTTTTGCAAAGCAAATCATTTCTTAAGTATATTACTAGTGTCTAGCTAGCTAGCTGACCTCGTTTGCTAACAAGCATTGATAAGCATTGTACTTGGGAATAGGGATGGCATCATACTTCTGACTGGTCAGAAGGTGTTGATTAATTTTCTATAACAGCAGCTCTGACAGTAGCTGCAAATCACAGGTTTATATTAAAGTGCTCCTTCCAACACACTATTGTTTCTATAGTAACAACTTGCTCAGGAACTTGTATTGAGGACGCTATACATAAACAGATTTTTAAAAAAAAAACATGTAAATGAAGATATTTTATATTATCTTTTCCATAAAGAGTGTCAGTGTTCTATTTAATATAAACCTGAATGTCAGAGCTGCTGTTATAGAAAACTAATCAACACCTTCTAACCAATCAGAATCAAGAATTCAACAGTGCTGTGGTATAAATGAGCTGAAAAACAACTTTAGGTTTTTCCTAGAGAAATATTCAGCCATATTTTATATGTTAAAATGGTAAATTAGCCTCCAGTTGAGTGCAAAAGTTTACACACCCTTGGAGCAACGTGATAATGAGGTAAAGATACTGTGTGTGTCAGGTTTCACTGCTGTTCCTTCATAATCACAACAGTCAAAACCAAAAGGATATCAGTTTAAAAGTTTGCATCCCCTTTACTGAATGTGACATAAATATTCTCTAAAAACCTCTTTATCTTTATAATGATCTCAAACCTCCTTGTGTATTCCCTGAGCAACTTCTACATCCTGTCATTTGTAATATTCTTCTCGGCATGTCTCTTGTAACTCTGATGGATCTAATACACAGAATCGTTCATATCAGGTCTCAAGACAGAGAGTCATGTGACAAAACTACAATCTACTTGTTTCCTTCTTGAACATAAACCCACATTATTATTATTTTTTTTTAATATGAAACTTTACTTATTTCATTCATAAACCAAAAACAAACTTTTGCACTCAGCTTTAAGAATCAAAAAATCAAGAAACTCGTTCAACACAACCACAAAAAAAGATAGACAACCTACTATTGTTCTAAAATAATGTACACAAATGTATATTGATTAAAAATACAGCTTTACATTACATTATATACACTATATTAAACTATATACACACATACATATATATATGCATACACACATACAGTATGTATATACATACATATGTAAACGAAAATAAAATAATTTATGGCACACTTTTATAAAATGTTAAAACATTTAAGTAAAATCTGTTGTTACATGTATAGATGTACGATTGTTTTATCTGGTTCATCTCATTTTAAGACACAAAGCACAACGTGACTTCACTGACCATCACCATGTGGAATATCCAAGGGTTGCGCTCATCAGCATTTGGATTAAAAAGCTTAAACACTGATTTTCACAAACAAACTAAAAGCTTGACATCATCATGGTCCTACAGGAGATAAGGCTGACGCTGTCACTCACTGTCCCTGAGACTAAAGGGAAATTCTCCCAAACACTGAGCAGAGTGCATCAGGGCAGAGACTCTGGAGGTCTTATCATCTGGAACAAATAACATCTACACAATGTAATACACACTTTCAAAATGGGAAAATACCATGTTTGACTAAAAATACAAAAATCTTCACAGGAAGATATTTCCCTATGTGCCATATACTGTACATCCCACCTTTAGAGTCCTTCTATTACTCAGAAGATATGTTTGCAGAGTGAGAGAGAGAGACGTGCCATTTCCAGGCCCAGGGAAATTTGCTCGTCTGCGGTACAGGAACAGGAATACGACCTGACATGATAAACACGCACGGAAATCACTTCTAAAAAACAATATGATGCTCAATAAACATTCTTCTTCAACCTACAGGAACAACTATGACAATGCAATAAACAAAAATGGTAAAGACCACCTGCAGCTCTGTCGAATTTTAACAACTTTTGAAATGTTTGTTTCTGAATGGAATCTAGCAATACTTTGTAGCACACCACCAACAATGAATATCTGAATGTTCAAAAAAGTGATGACCTAATGCCCTTTAGACTTCACCAAATCTTCATAAAAAAGAGATATGAGTGAAAAC
Source organism: Pangasianodon gigas (assembly GCA_022758105.1). NCBI lineage: Eukaryota > Metazoa > Chordata > Actinopteri > Siluriformes > Pangasiidae > Pangasianodon > Pangasianodon gigas. The sequence continues at coordinate 28,361,101 of CM040458.1, read as the reverse complement.
AAAGCTCCCTTTTTCAGCTGAAATTGTAGAAACATGTACAGACTGTTTGAAATACACTTTTCGGATTAAAAGACATCTTGACCATTGGGTAGAGGTTCATAATATGAAAACTGTGGCCAGTTTAAAAAAAAAACCAAAAAAACATAAGTGTTTGTTTGATATTATAGCCCCAAGGAACTAAGAAATGCAAAGAAATCATTTTTTCAAGAGTCTTTTTTTGGTGAGACTATTAAAGAGTTAAAATGGAGTCAATGGGCAGGCTGAGAAGCCCTGTGTTAATGCATTTAAAGTCAACATTTTTACCATTTAACTGGTTTAGGTACTGTATGTGGAATAAAAAGGAATAAAAAGATCTCATAATAAATGATTGTATACACTGAAAGTGCTCACTGACATTTTTGAAATGTAAGCAGACATTTTGTTTCACTGGGAGAGAAAAAAAATCGCACTCTGGGCCAATTGTGATTCAAACAATGCAAAGGTTCTAAATCCTGTATTGTGGAGTCACTGTTCCAGAACTCCTGGGGACCACAGAAAACTCAGAAAACTCAGAAAACTCAGAAAGCACAGAAAGCACACGAAGCTCAGGAAGCTCAGAAAGCTCAGAAAGAACAGAAAGCTCAGAAAGCAGACGTGTAGCGAGGAAGTCTGGTGTGCAGAGAAAAACAGCAGAGACCACAATACATTTAGCCAAACTATCTGTGAGGCTGAAACGATCATCCTCAGAGATCGGTGAGGTGGCTTTTTATTATTTATTTCTCAAAAAACGAAACAAAACAAAACAAAACAAAACATATTGTGTCAAAAGGTAAAAGAAAACAAGATGAACCTGAAAAAAGACACAATTAAGCAAAAAAAAAAGAAACAAGAAAAACTCGTTTATTTTAGTTTTTGCCAGAATGCCGATCTGAGTATGAAATGTTCTGCTTTTCTGCTGATTTCTTTTGCACACTGATACTGAAAACTCGCTAGTTCTGAGTCAATTTCAACTAATCATCCTCTTTTGGATGTCATGGATGTCATTTGTTTGTCTCCTGATCCCAAACTTTAATCATTTTAGTTCTAAATTTCCAAATTTAGGTTAAGTCTATGACATGATTGTTCATTTTGCGTGTAGCACGTACCAAACTGAGCTTGTGAGGAAAACAAGCAGTGTTTTAAGTCGAATTGCTATTACACTTACGTTAGGACGCTATACAATCATAGAATGGGACCAGGAGTAAAACAAAAGGCCTTTCTGAGTATGTGTGAAAATTCCTGTTTAAGATGATGTATAATGTAAAAGTTTTGGATGTTTTTATATTCTTTATGGATGGCTGGATGGATGGATGGATGGATGGATTGAATGATCAATACCCAAAGGTTTATGTGTCATGAATTACAACCACTATACTTTCTTTACTCAGACTGTTTTGCATGTGATTGTCCTCATTTGTTCTTCTCCTGAACCCAAAATTGAAATATTTTAGCTCCAAATTTCCAAATTTAGATTAAGTCTATGACATAACTAGTCATGTTGCATGCGGCACATACCAACCTGAGTGTGTTTGGGTGCACACGCTGCCATTAAAACAAACCCGCCATGTCTCATGCGTAATAGTTCATACTGTGAGGAAAACATGCAACAGATTCACACACAGTTTTAAGTCAAACTGCCATTACACTTAGGTTAGGACGTTACACAATCATAGAATGGGACCAGGAGTAAAACAAAAGGCACACACCTCAGTCAAAAAGGTACCAAATGTGTGATACCTTTCTACATATGTGTGAGAATTCCTGTTTAAGATGATGTATAATGTAAAAGTCTTGGATGTTTATTAATTGATGGAAATTGATTAATGAATGGATGGATGGATGAATGGATGGATAGATTGAATGATCAATACCCTAAAGTGTATGTATCATGACTTACAACCACAGTACTTTCTTTACTCAGACTGTTTTGCATGTGATTGTCCTCATTTGTTCTTCTCCTGAACCCAAAATTGAAATATTTTAGTTCCAAATTTCCAAATTTAGATTAAGTCTATGATGTAACTAACCTTTTTGCGTGTAGCACATACAAAACTGTATTGGTTTGGGTGTGCACGCTGCCATTAAACCAAACTCACCGTGTCTCATGCGTAATAGTTCATACTGTTAGGAAAACACGCAGCAGATTCACACACAGTTTTAAGTCAAATTGCTATTACACTTAGCTTAGGACGCTACACAATCATAGAATGGGACCAGGAGCAAAACAAAAGTAACACACCTCAGTCAAAAAGGTACCAAATGTGTGATACCTTTCTGTGTATGTGTGAGAATTCATGTATTTCAAGATGATGTATAATGTAAAAGTTTTGAATGTTTGTTAATTGATTAATAGATGGATGGATGGATGAATGGATGGATGTACAGTATAGATGAATGGATGGATGAATGGATGGATGAATGGATGGATGAATGGAATGATACCCTAAAGTTTATGTATTATGTGATCTATGTATCACCTCAGTTAGGGAAAGTGGGCGCATCAGAGAGAGTGCTCTGAGAGGATCCGGTGACTTTAGGATCCGGGGGTTAAACTCAGAGTGAAGATTCCCTACACCCCCTTACGCAGCTAGTGCTCCTCCCTCTCTCCTGACGTGTAGGGCCCTTTGGTAGGCAGGGAAAGATTAGGAAAGGGCAAATATATTCCCTCATACTGTGTTGGCACAAAAGCAAAATTCAAAGGTCTTTTTTTTTTTTAATCTCCTTAACTAATATCAATGAAAGAGGAACAAATAGTGGCTAAAAGCAGGGGAAAATAAGTGTGAAAATTCCTATTTAAGATTATAATATAAAGGTTTTGGATGTTTGTTAATTGACTAATGGATGGATCGATGGGTTGAATGATCAATCCCCTTATGTTTATGTTTCATGACTGTTAACTTTATGTACTTCCTTGCCATGTCTCATGTGTATTATTTCACACTGTGAAGAAAACACAAACCAGCATCACACACAGTTTAATGTCAAACTGCTGTTACACTTACATTAGGATGCTACACAATCATAGAATGTTTAAGGATATGTACATGCTTTCCACATCTGCTCTATTTCTGTTTAATAAAGTTTTTTAACTTGAGTTTGGAGTCCTGTTTTTCTTACAAATACACAAGATTACACAACAATCACACACAGGTTACATAGAAGTTAAGCATTTATTTTTATGAGTAATGAAAGCCAGCTTATAGATTATGAATAAAAAGAAGAGAAAGGGTTAAAATAGGTCTGGTATTCTGTGAAATATTTAAAAGGTTTGGCATTTGAGTGCAAGTAAATAATAATAATAATAATAATAATAATAATAATAATAATAATATGTGTCAATAATTTGAATAAACCAATCATTTTATATCCACTACAGACAGGCAGATCCATAATTTGGATAAAAAGACCTACATATAGCCTTCTTCAGATACTGTGCTCCACAATACATTTAAATCCATTTCAATAGACTCACAATCTGCTACTGGTTCTTTAAACACTGTGTTGATGTACTATAATATAGTAACATAGACGTGGGTAATAAAGGACTAGTTGAAAAAACTGTTGTTGAGAACATAATTTGCATTAAAAAAAAAAAACATTGTCTAAGTTACTTCCACAAATCATTACATTATTAATCTGGACAAAATATTGAAGTAACGTTTCCATTTAATTGCAAAGTTTCCTCAAATGTAGTTGACTAGCCAAGACACGTTAAGTATTTATAACTGAGATTTTTTAATATTTTTATGGATAGTAGCTGCTTAATGGAAGTGTGGCATGATGAGGGCAAGCTGGGACATTCACCAGGCATCAGAAGAGAAAAGAAACACAAAATACACACTGATCAAGTTAAGGCAGGATCAAACACAAAAAAATAAAAGATTTAAAATATACAACCACTTCAGGTTACAGAGCTGCTTAGTGTATTATTGTTATATGATACAGCTCTGAAGTGCTTTTATAGCTTTTATAGCACACTCACACTCATTAACTGTGTTTCTGCTACACTTGAGCAAATATACAGAATAGAGACTATTTTATACCATACAGTACAAACACATTAACTGTTAGACATCAATATTTCTTCTGATAATGTTACACATGCAATAATGTCTCAGTTCACACACTGCAGCTGTGAGAAAATAAGCACTGGTGAGGTTAAGAAGACCGATGGCATCCAAGTCCATGTGTAAGTTGTTATTATATAAACAATAACGCATTAGAATGAGCGCGTTAAGATCAACTAGCTAACTAGGACACTTTCCATGGCCACCATTTAAACAAGGGGAACCATAAACAGGGCTAAATTAAATGTTCTGTGATGTCCCTGATTGATTAATACTAAGTAGGTTACTCATTTTTTTTTGTATCAGTATTGACGAGTACGCAGAAACATGGTCTGAAAAAAATGAGTATTGATACATCTATAGCTAAAACCATAAGTAATCTATCCAAACATCCAGACTTGGTTTTATTGTTGAAAATAGTATGAAGACCCTCAGGCTTTGGGATTAAATGCCAGCCAAGAGACAGAATAAATAGATCTCCAATCAGTCTACTTTGTGTGCAGTATGGCTGTATATAAATAATTAACAGCATACATACATTTTCATCATGCTGAGTGTCTCTGTGCAAGGAAATCGATCTACAGTGTCCTCAAGTTCACTCTGTGGCTTTTATATTCCATTTTTTATGTCCCATCTTGAGTACATCATCCATCCATGAAGTCATGGTGGTGAAAAACAATTGTTCCATATCTTTATTATTATTATTATTGTTATTATTATTATTATTAGTAGTAGTAGTAGTAGTAGTAGTAGTTGTTGTTATTGTTGTTGTTGCTGTTGTTGTAGTAGGAGTAGGAGTAATAGTACGAGGAGGAGGAGTTGTAGTAGTTGCTGTTGTAGTAGGAGTAGGAGTAGAAGTAAGAGTAGTAGTATTATTAGTACTACCTCATGGTACATTTTAACTGGCAATAGTAATAGTTGTAGTAGTAGTAGGAGTAGTAGTTATTGTAGGAGTAGAAGTATTAGTAGTTATTGTAGTAGCAATAGTAGTAGAAGGAGTAGTAGTAGTTCTTGGTGTTGTAGGAGTAGTAGTAGGACGAGGAGGAGGAGAAATAGTAGTAGTAGTAGTAGTAGTAGTTGTTGTAGTAGTAGAAATAGTAGTAGGAGGAGGAGGAGGTGGACCAGGAGAAGGAGATGTTATAGTAGGAGTATAAATAGTAGGAGGAGGAGGAGTTGTAGTAGTTGTTGGTGTTGTAGGAGTAGTAGTATTATTAGTACTACCTCATGGTACATTTTAACTGGCAATAGTAATAGTTGTAGTAGTAGTAGTAGTAGGAGTAGGAATAGTAGTTATTGTAGGAGTAGAAGTATTATTATTATTATTATTAGTAGTAGTAGTAGTAGTAGTTATTGTAGTAGCAATAGTAGTAGGAGGAGTAGTAGTAGTTGTTGGTGTTGTAGGAGTAGTAGTAGGAGTGGAAGTAGTAGTAATTGTAGTAAGAGTAGATTTATTATTAGTACTACCTCATCGTACATTTTAACTGGCACATTTACATTTTCTTGACATCCTTTTTATACTTTCACAACATCCATGTACACTGTTTACAGAGTTTGTTTACATATTTTACATAGTTTTCTATATCTCTCTCCTCCTTAAGAGATTGTTTTTTGCACTGTGCTTCTTTTCTTCATTTTATTTTTATTGTATTTATATTGTATGTATGTATGTAATTTGTAAAAGTCTCTCTCTCTCTCTCTCTCTCTCTCTCTCTCTGAGACCATCATATTCCTCCTAGCATCTTCTTCTGGGAGATGTGACAGCATGGTGTGGACATGGCATGCTCTTTGACCTTAACTAAATTAGATCAGTGACTTCTAAGACCCGCAATAAAACCCATCTGATGTCTCTCATCCTTTCAAGAGACAAGAGTGACATTTGACGCTTTTTTAAATGAATCTTTATGCTTTTCCTGGATGCTAGGTGTATGTATAAATCATATATGATAACGAGGAACTCAGAGAGCCTCGTATCATCTGTTTTAAAGCCAAGCAGACTAAATTTACAGCCTACTGTGGAATCCCTGCTTCTTTTATTTTTCCTTTTCTTTTTTTTTACCTTTCAGAGTCAGACAAATGCTTTTTTTGAAGTCTTTAAAGTAATCGATGAATATTTAACATCCCTCGGCTAGAAATTTATGATAGGCATGAGGCAGTGCTCTGCAGCAGATCCACCTGCAAAAACAACGACTGCAGTCTGGAATAGTCAGAAACTCCTGGATCAGAGACGGACACAGCACTGATTATGAAGGAGATGAACTCGCACTGAACTTTACTGCAGATTTGTTCTGATTATTAGTGTTGAGGTCTCGAATCTGATTGGTCAGAAGGTGTTGAGTAAGTAAGGAATAACACATGACAGACTGTGCTCTTATATGAAAATAAAGCATGCCAGGGGGGTGTGATGCAGCACAACGTGCAAGCAGAGTGCCACTAACACCCACCCCCCCAAAGTGCATTATTTTTGTATAACAGCACAGAGTGTGTTATTTCACTTATACTACAGTGACTTGCATGTGTGTTATTTCACTTATACCACAGTGATTTGCCAGCAATTGCAATTTTTATTTTATTAACATATGTAACATCACAAATTTTAACAGTTTATAGTTAGATTTAATGTTGTGGAATGTCTGAGAGACAAGTTACTTGTTATTCCCTCACTAGCCCCTCTCTCTCTCTCTGTCTCTTTCTCTTTCTCTCACACACACCCTCAAAAAACACAACTTGTCATTTTACCAAGAAACCGGAAAGTGTTTCCTCTGTCCATTCATTAGACTCCTCTGTCTGTGTCCTCTGTGACACAGGACTCTGCAAGCGCTGACTCTCAAGACTTCTTCCATAAATGTCAAATAAACATCTCCTAACAAAAAAGTCACCGTATTAATTTTATAGGGTTTACTTTGTTAAAGAACATTTTTTAAAATCTGTTTTTTATTATTAGTCTTAGATTCAGTGCAAGTCTCTGTGTATGAGCTTGTTACTATAGAAACAATAACATATTAGAGCGAGCGCATTAATATAAAACTCTCATTAATGTTACAGCGGGAACTACAGTATGAGCCGTGCTGTTATACAAAAAATACTCTTGTTCTAATATTTTTGCGTTTCTATAGTAATCAGTTCATTCTCTGTGACTTGTACTGTATGGCTAAAAATGGATATTAAAAACACATCTAATCATTGATGATTGATAGATAGATAGATAGATAGATAGATAGATGGATAGATAGATAGATAGATGTACTGATCCCTGAGAGTCAAATTTGGTTAAAAAAAAAAGTTTTCTGTCAGGAGATTTTTATTCAAATTTTACGGAAGGAGTCTCCAGTGTCAGTGTTTTTGTCACCGTCATTTGTTACATACATGAGACTAAGCATAACCAAGGTGAGCCGCGACAAACGCTTGACAACAAACCCAGCAAAACCCACCCAGAATCCAGAATTAAACAGAATGGCTAATTTATGAAACACAAAACAGATTTGAGTAATCTGGGACATATAACTAGGTCATGTGATGTGCTAGGGCTGATGGGTAATGTAGTTCTTACTGACCATTTTGTGGCTGTTTGTTTATTTGGTTTATTTCTTTCTCTTATTAACTTCATGAGAGAGAAAAAGAGATGCTGATGAGGGAATAATTGTTTAGAGCTGCTACAAGATAAGTGAGAACAGGAAATAACATGTTTGTCAGACGTTCCATGACGTAACATCTGATATGTCATACTTCAATAAATAAAATAATTGTTAGCACTGGCAAACTCGCTATGCTATAAAAGGAAAAAGACTCCTTGGAATGTGCTGTTGAACAATAATCAAACATTAACACTGCTTCATCACACTACTGCATCATTGATTATTTTACTACAACAGCATGAAATTGAAGTTTTTATTTCTTATGTATTAGATTACGAAAACAGATAAATAGTACAGTTTTATCTTTAGCCATAAGTGATAAAGTTTTCAAGACTGAATGAATGTAGAAAAAGACACAGTTTGTAATGAATCATGGTGTGGTTTTGGAGCACTGGGATTGCCCATTGAGCTGATTTCTTATTTCCTACAGAAAGATGGATCACACACATTAGTGTCTCTGTTTGATTAACTCTATAACCTTACCACAAATACCACAATGTAATTAATAACCTTTTGAGTGTGTAATTACACTGTGTTGCCAGTTGTTTTCGGGAATATGTGACTAGCGTCTCTAATCATATCCTAACATATGCGTATGTTGTATTATTCCCTCCTCTGACACACGTTATCGTCAGCTTGGACAGGAAAATATGGTGAATATCCTTTTTTTCAGATAAGAGAAAAAATATCTTACTTATCTCATCCGCTTCTCTGTTCGATATTCCCTTCTGAATCCTCCATCTGCCTGCGAAGTGCACCATCAGTTTTATGTAAAAGGAAATTAATAAATAAACAATAGTGCTAAAACTTTGCTAGCTCACTTGGTCTCCTGCTAATAAACTGGGCTTTCAGGAGCTGACGTAAGTAATGAAGACGCAGATCCATTAAGCATCTTTCCAGACATTGGCAAAAACGCTGAAATATAGGCACACATCCAGCTATTGATCATCTGAGTCCTGCAGTGTAATGAAGTTAATTAATCTTTGCTTAAAGAGTCACTAGAATTTCATAATGATCTTCAATATTTTTGTGCTTTTCTCATTAACCTTGGCTTCTGTACTGGGGTGTGATTTTTTATTATTTTTTTCAAAACAAAATATGGATAAATATCTAAGCTCTGAATAGCCTTGTGTCATAATCTTGATTTTTATATTTTTATTTTAGTTCAGATTTTTGGTTACAGTAGTGCATTGACGTCATTCAGAATTATTCAGACCACGTCGATGGACGTCTCTGTGCATGTACTCTAACACTGACTCTATTAAGATCTAATAATTCTGATTCACTGAGGACTCATATCCTCCTGTAAGCCACGTATAGCTGCAGCATGCATCAGTGGCACCCTTAGTAGTACAGGACAGGTCCGAATTTTCATGGTTTAGAGAATAAACACTGATAACATAAATAATAATCATTGCAATCTATTTATAACTCAAAGGTACAGTTAGTCTCAGACAGCAGATGACCTTTTTTTTCTCCTCTGTCTTTCTGCTTCACTTTGTCTTAGTCGTTGAATTGAATTTCCCACTTGCTAATAAGATTGTTACACCGATTCTCAGTAGAGAGACACCATGTTTCATTGTTTTCTGTCATGCATGACTAACCATCGTCCTCTAACAAGACACACACACACACACACACACACGCACACATGCAAAAGAGTGAATGGATTAATTTCATTAGGGATGCATCAATACCATTTTTTTCAGAAAAGGTTTTTTGTGTGTGTGTGTGTGTGTGTTTGTTTGTACTCATCTATACTGATATTGATACTGTTACCACAATGAGTATCCTACTTAGTATTAATCAATGACTGAATATATGATGCGAACAACATGCCACCATTGACCCCATTGTACCCTTTTGAAGCCTTTTTTGGTTGAATGAAAAGTCGACGTCTCGACTGAGTTTGTGCAGTAGGTCAAAACTGGAGCCAGAGCACACACAGTACAACGAGTGGTCACGGACACGCTCCTTCATGCCGTTAGCGCGTATATAGTGAGCTACTACCTGCAGTAGAACGCAGTCTCAGTAGTAGGTACAGCATTATTAATTAATGAATATGTAAAATGCTAAATTGTAGTTTTATAATTTGTATACTGATTTTACCGTTGCCAGGAAAAGATTTCAGAGCTCTGAGTCATGACTGACTGAGCTACCATTTGCTAGCTAGCTGTCCTTGGCTAATCCATCATTTTAATCACAATGATGAAGGTATAAGCAGCTAACATAATGTACCAACGGAAAATATAAACAGCCGTCAACATTCACAGTCAACACAATATATTTTTGAGGGAAAATCGCTGTTCTCCACGATTTTCATCTAGCTCTGACACCTGCAGTAAGTTACTTAAACTGAAGACGTGCTCTTATATCCTCTGCTCGTTCAGCCATTGCAGTTTGTTTAAACAGGAATGACTGGCTAACCTTACCAAGCTACATCGAGTGTTCTCTAAAGTCATACAGTCAATCACTTGTTATGAAATTTAGCTAGTGTTAGCTGTCTTGGTTTATGCCATCACTTCATTCACTCACATTGCTTTGCTAGTTATAATATCAGTACAGTGAGCTAGGTACAATAGTACAGTGAGCTACCTTAGACATCAAAATGATCAACAAACCCCCAAAAAACCTGCAAAGAATTCCCTGCTAAAGGTCTGTTAGGACAGTTTACAGCAGAACAAGACATGGCTTTGCTATGGAACTGTCCAGAGCTTCAGGTGTGTGTTGGATAGTATGTGCATGTTCAGGAAGCTCGACTGTCATATCCAAAACTGTTACCTCATCAACCATGCCCTTTTATTTATCATCAAATAAATAACTCATAAAACATTTAACATGAGGAAAAAAATCTGAGGGGGAGATTACAAGATGAACTGAACTGATAAAAATGACAACATTATTCCTGAAAATAGCTTGTGGAGATGTAACTTACATAGAACAAGACAATTACAAGGTTGGAATTAGTAAAGATGTCTACAAATAGGCGTACTGGTCTTATATTTGTTATATTAGGTAACATTTCATTTATTTAAGTTATCTTCACTTGCTATGTTTCTACTTGCATCAGAAGAAGCACCAAATTTTGTGTTTTACTCCTGACAACTAAACATTCAAATAAACCATGGTGTATTTGACATTTATCCTCTCTTGACAGTGCAGTTTCCTCTCACTTCGCTGCAAGTGGAGTGATGTGATAGTAATACACCTCAATCTGAGTGTTAAGTGGCCCCTCAAAAGCAATCCACATCGGAGACACATCAGTACACGTGATTAAAAAGCTCGGCTGAGAGCGGCGAGATGCCCTTTTCTCTGTTTCACCAAAGTGGCTCTCAGGTCGTCGCCTCTCATCACTGTTCTTTACATTCACTCCATCAGAGCAGTGAACACTTTGATCAATAAGTGATTCAGGTCAATGACAGTTGGTGTGTAGACGGCTAAGAGCGGGAGGTGGTGCAGTCAATGTTAGAACAGACGTACCTGTACCTGTACCTGTTCTCCTGAAGAACCTGTGAAAACATGGACGTCAGCTGCACAAGACTTTGGAGTTATTTTCTCCATATAATCCAGGATCTTACTAATGAACCAAAGCCCTTTTTATCACAAATGTAACTAACATTTAATGGATTTCTCCCAGTGATGATTCTTTTCTCTAACACTCAGTTCATCCTCATTTCTTTCCTAATGCCTATCTGATGAGGAAAGACTTCATTGTGATTCCTGAGACATGTTTGTGTCAATAACGGGATTGATTAGTAAATCCAGACTCAGAGATTGAGGGTGAAGTCTTGAGAACATCACACTACTGATCAGGGCTGGAGCTCCGTCAGGGTTTGAAATACAGCTTGAGATATGAGTCTGGATTTGCGTCATGATCACTGGCCAAACACACAGATAACTTCTGCAAATTTGTCTTTCTGACATCCTGCTCCTACTATTGACATGTTCTGAATTTCTGCGTATTTTTCTTCAAGAAAAAGTTTACAAGACAGCATTTTTGCTTGTTTGAACATTTTATAATCCATAAATAACAAGGAGTAACAAATAAAACACTATGGGATGTGCAGCTGCTATACCCATCCCCGTAGTTGATTGTTTTCCTGTAACAGCACTTCCTAAAGTGTTTTATTCCCTTTATAATACAGCATTTTACCAGTGATTACATATTTTATTAGATAAAGAATTTCTAACATCCCCTTCTCCATAACCCTTCCCCAAAACCATAAACTAAACTGTAACATAAAATTATATGGTGTTTGTAGCCACCTTTCCTTAATTTACAAAGAAGCATTAAAGCATTTGGGACGGGATTTGGATAATAATAAATCAAATAATAAATCGACAATATTTGGATAAAAATCAAATAAAATCAAATAATTGTGCTAACTTTAAGGCATTGATTTACAAAAGGTTTGTGTGATTTTTTTGTCTTTACCTAGTAGGAACAGCTTTATAAAAGTTTAATACCTTCCCTTCAGTCGTACTACTTTGTTCATTCAACTTCTTTTCCCAGTAAATTAAATTGCAGGTGAATGAATATATTTGCACCGATCCAACCATGTGCTTTTCAGTTTAAGCTAGAAACTCCAGTGGTACATAAGTGCAAAATACTTTCACGAAACCAAAACCACGACAGCAACTAACAAAACACAACAACAAAACCAAAGGCAAAACAGCACATATAGAAACACATCAACATTAACTCGGTCTGTTTTCTAGTTATCCTAGTGAAAACCATTTAATGCAATCAATAACCAACTTCCTTTAGACAGATTTGTAGTGTTCATACTCATGAACATTCATTCATATTCATATTTAAGCTGTGCTACACTGACAGCACATCTAAAATAACATCATATGAATGTGCTTAATAAAAAATAACCCTGAATAAAAGCATCAGTAGATTCATTTAGACTCATATTTCCTCTTACTGTAACCATCCTCCAGCTCTCTGTCTCTCATGCATGCTGTAGCCAATCAGCAATGAGAATCTGATGTTCAATAAGGACCTCCCCTTTCTCTTTTGAGTTAATGATTATGTTTGCTGTTGTATTTTGCTGATATAATCTGAATCTCCATTGGATTTCTCACTTTTCTAGATGTAGCGACCTCACAGTCTCACTTAGTTTCCATAGAGTTACATTATAAAAAAGAAAAAAAAAAGCCACTGCCAAAATGCTGTGTTTGGGTCCACAGTTAACCTTCTGCTCAGTTTTATGTCAAATGTATTTGTCAATTTGCCTCAGTTGTAAGCCACTAAGCCAAATGTAAGATATTACTGTAAATATGTTTTACAGTTATTTAATATAACTTTTAAAGTACTTTACTGGCAACCCTGCTGCCAGTTAAATACAATAAAATGTACAATATATATATTTTTTACAGTGTACAGTATTATTATTCCTAGTGGTCAAAAATGGGAACTGCAACAAGTGCTAATAGAGGTCCACTGGGGCAAAAATCATGCTGCCCCGTGCTCAGGGGAGGAGCAGCTGACAAAATAGTTAATGCTGCCAAATTGGGCTAGTTTAAAAAATACACAGCAGCCACCAAGATCTCGTTTTATACCAAATAATCAGAATTAAATCTAATAAATGTCTCCGTGCAGACAGTGTGTCTATGATATACAGCACTACGTCTATTGTAAGATATTTTGTAAACATGGATATGCCCACATTTTTGCAGCTAGTTTCAAGTCTTTTGTGTGGTTTTGTAGATGTAGATGTAGTTGGTTTGCTGAAAACTGGCAACCCTGGTTAATGACATTAGTGACAATGGTGAAGTGAAATACAGACTGTAAGTGTATTGTGTTTATTTCATTCAAAGCCAGTGGCACTAACAAGTTGCTTTGAGATTTCAAGACCAACCTCAAGCCATATTATTATATATGGGTTGAAGATATAAAAGTAGGCGTGGTCAGAAGAATCCATTCACGCAACTGGAAAAGTGTATGCAAGCATAGTGGAAATGATCTACAGAGCCATTATCTATAAGATAATAACAAGAGTGCTTATTTTGTCTGTTATGGGGTGTCTACTGAGCCATCATGGAAAGAAAATGTAGGGTTTAATGTGCAGTAGGTTACATGTTATTTTCTTCTTCTTCTACTACTACTAGTACTATTAAATAATTGATCATTGATGATGTTTATTCTTCAAAAATGAAGATCCTAATTGTATTGCGGAAAGCCTTTGTGTGTGCGTTTGTGTGTGTATCTAGCAATGATGATTGTTCTTGTTCCCATTTTATCAGCAGCTACAACAAGGACACTGTCAGACACATCACACCATCAGCCTTCAAGTGCAAAATCCTTCATCCAGGCCATGAAAAATGAGCAATCACTGAGATATACAGCGAACTTTCTCCTCACCTGCTCGTGCTGCACTTGCAAAGCAGGTCTGAGATTAAAAGGGGATGAAATCATTGACATGCTAAAGGACCTTCATGCAAAGTGCTGTCTGATGCTTAGCTATTAGACACATACAGACTCTGAATACAAATAGCGGCTGGAATAAAAGATGTTGACATCTCAAGGCCAACACAAGAACATTCCTGAGAGATTATTTGAGGTGAAATAATGGCGTGTTCATTAAGCATAATATTCGGATGCTTTTAAATTCCACTTTTTACAGATTATGAGCAGATCAACATGATTTCAAAAGTATTCCCAAAACTCAAAGAGAAAAATATTCAAGTTACACTTTAACATTAGGGACAGGGCTAGTGTTCAGACCATTTGTCATGAATTCAAATGTAATCCATCCACATTGCTCTTATTTGTTTTGTATTTATACAATTTCTTTATGATTGACTCAAGTACGATCTCTGTTTTTGGGAACAGAAATACACCAAGTTGCCAGTTATAGCTACTTTCATCTCAGTGTATAAGAGGAATTACTGTTACCACTCCAAAGCTGATTATTAAGTGAAGTGAAGTGACTTGTGGCCAAGTATGGTGACCCATACTCGGAATTTGTGCTCTGCATTTAACCCATCCAAGTGCACACGTCATTTCCCACAAATGTGCCCCAGCAATTTACATAGTTACACTTGATGTTATGGAATGTCAGTGAAACAAGCTAGTTCCTGTTAACACACCAGCTCCATGACACCTCTATGCCAGCAGAGGGCCCCCTCCCCTGAGTATTGAACTGCCACATACACACTTCCTGTCACTAACTACTTCCTGTTCTTTGACTATATAAGGTACTCTCATTGCGAAGTCTTGCCAATATTTTCTGTTGTGTAAGTTCTGAAGGATTGTCATTCTGCTGTAAGATTTTATTAAACCTCCAGCACATGAAGCCTAAAACCTCTTCTGAGTCTCTGGTGTTGCATCCTGGTTTTACTTATATTATAGCAGCTATAAACAGTCATTCCCTCTTTTTTTATGTTCCTTGAAGTTAATAAGACAAAAAACGCAGCTTGTCATGTTACCAAGAAACCACAAAGCATAAACTCCTCTATCCTGGAGACTTTATAGTGGTGGAAAATGTACTGACCTTTACAAAATCCCTGACACTGGAGACTCCTTCCATAAAGGTCAAATAAACATTTCATTTCATTCCTCACTTCATTTTTATTACATCGTAGAATATGCAAAGTGTCCACCTTACAAATCCCTATAAATGAGCTGTTACTATAGAAACAATAACCTACTAGAACGAGTGCATTAATATAAACCTGTGATTTGCAGCTGCACTACACTCTGAACTGCTGTGATAGAAAATTAATCAACACCTTTGGGCAAATTTGAGCATTCAACAGTGCTGTGCTGTAACTTTGAATAAATACTACTTCATCAGTGACACTATTTTCTTTCCAGATTACACATCTTAAAACAGGAATATTTTAATATAACATTTTGCTTAGCATTGTTCATATTAAGCACTGCTATTGTGCAAATGGCATAATAATGCACAGCAGAACAACATCATTAGCAGCGTGCAGAGAACACACTCGCTCTGTTAGTCATTGAGCAGGACAGGCTATAATGACATAATCTAGTAGAGACACTGATGATGGTACACATCATCAGTAAGAGTTCAAGTTGTCTGTGTGGGATGTTATTTAGGACAAATGACTGTGCAGGGTGAGGAGTTAGAGTTCAGCGATCTGACCCAGCACTGCTGAGGAGTGTATGAGACATTCTTATTTCTGGATGCTCAGTTTACTGTGTATAAAATTCAAGGTTTCAGGGATGGATCTGTTACGTTGACCTTAAGCACAGTATAGCCTTGTTTTCATCTTGTTATCACCTCAACAAATTGTGAATAAAATTGATCCATGGTTATATCATATCTAATCAACTACATTTATACCACCATTCTGATTGGTCAGAAGGTGTTTTCTATAACAGCAGCTCTGACAATATTTACAATTTCTCTCATTCTAATACATTATCTTTTCTATAATAATAGTTCATTTACATGTATGATAGAAAAATTGCGTGTATTTAACTTTTATAGAAGGAGTATCCAGTGTCAATGCTTTGAAACAGTCAGAGATAAAGCTGTTAGAGAACTTTACGCTTCTTTGTGCTTTCTCTGTAATATAACATGCTGCTTTTTTGGCTTATTAACTTCAAGAGAGAGAAAAAGAAAGGTTGGTGCTGATGTACCTTAAATGACAGACAGTGTTACACAGAATTTGAATAATATGACAGATACTACAAAGTGTATAATATCTCTATGCTTCTTGGTTTAATAACTGATTCATATAATGAAAAAGACACATCACTGTACAGAACATGTTAGCTGTGTGTACTTTGGATTGTAAGAAGGCTCACCATTCTAGACTATATATATTTACATCAGGGACATTCTGGGTGTTTCTGTTTTTCTATAATGGCTACATCTTACTTTCATTACACTCCATATGGTCTAATTACTGTTTACTGAAAGAGCTGTGATTAAATAATCACACGCAGAGCGTATTAAACAGCCACCACTGAAACTGTATTATGCACCTTTTAATTCACCTTTAATTATCTAAGAAACAAGTAAGTAAGTAAGGAATAAAACCCATGAGGTGTACCGGTATAGGAAAATAATCAACGTCAGGGTGGTGTGATGCAGCCAGATGCAAAGAGAGCTACTGTTACCAACTCTAATTTGATTATTTTAAGAGATTTTTGTTCTTCTTATACCACAATTTGCCAAAAATGGGTTTCATTTTATCAAGCTGCATATAAACAGATTTATTCGCAAAGCCTTCGTTTACACAAGAATTTTTTTGGTATTCATGAAAATTACATAATTTTATAAAAATGTTCTTATACTACTCTTGCTTTGAGTGGGTCTAAATTCTCACTAAGAAGACAAAGAATATAAAGTGGCAAAATATGTCATGTACATTATATACAAGATATACAAACCTAGAATAAAGCTAGTTTACTAGTTAGGATATAAATCTAGTATACTTACTAGTAAACTAGTAAATCTTGCAAAGTTTAAAGGCTGACAGAGCTAAGAATTGACAACGTGCAAAACTAGCATAAGATGGAATGAATATTCAAAGGGTACATCCATCTGTTACTCCCATCACTACTCACCATATCACTCCGCTTCTCATTGGCGTAAAGATAAACTCCACTCAACTTTTTTGCATTAGTATTTTTTGCCTCACCCACTAAACATGCATAATAGTTTCTTCATTTCTTTTCACTTTTGTTCTCCAAAACTCAATGAAAATGAAAGACTTCTGTCTGCTTTGCCGTGTCACGTTGCGTCGCTGCCGTTGTGAACGCACGGCTGAAAAGTCTGGAACCGGTCACTCTTCAAAACACGTTCAAAGACACGGATGTGTCATCTCTGTCCTCTTCCAACATCAAAACAACTCTGTTCCTGTGGCGCCTTTCAGCGTTAGTGAGATCGAAGTTCTCTTTTCACGAGTCTGTGAGTCTTTCGCTTTGTTCTGTCTCAGTGCATACTGTCTCAGAGGAGAAACCAGACGCCGAGGATGGACATGTTTGTAAAACGCAATTAAGCAAAGTGCTGAGAATGCTCTTTATTCTTTTATCTTTGTTCAAAAGGAGAAATCTGCCAAGATCTCAAACTGAGACTGACATGTTCCTGACACTGTGTGGAATTATAAAAAGATCAAGTCAAGGGGATTAATGAGAACTTTTGAAAACTTTTGCAGTGGGGTTGGGCTGAATTTCAGTTCTCAATGACTTTGTATTATTTATTATTTTATATAAATTCATGGTTTTAGGATTATGTTTAAATAATTTCACATGTTAAAGCATATTAATTGTCATATACTATGTGAAGTAGAGGTGAGCAATTGGCTTATATACACAATGTAAGAAACCAGCATAAAGCTGCCGTATACAAAGTTCAAAGGCTAACGCAGAGCCGATGTAATTGATTACTCTTTCATGTTGCAGTTCCTATGGCAACAAGTGCCATGCGCGCTTGTTTTGGCCCTGTCTTTACCGTAACCACCACCTCCACCACACCACCCAGTGTTTTCTTCCTGTGGAATTCACCTGTTGTGTAATAGCCCTTGTGTATTTTGTCTATTTATACCCTGTTGTGTCTTTGCTCTGTGCGAACTCTCGTTAAATGTTTCGTGTCTTTTCTAAGCCCTGGTTTCCTAGTTTCCCAGTTTATATTCCATGTTCAGACTCTCGTCTTCATTACTGTTTGTGATTATGGATATTCCTGTGATGACCGTGTATGTCTGTACTATAATGATGATATGTGGATTTGCACAAATAAAACGCATCCTGCCTCTTGGAATCAACAAAGCACAAAACTAACATAAAGCTGGAATATACAAAGAGGTGTTGGCTGTCCAC
>CM040458.1:28329440-28340729 GCA_022758105.1 Pangasianodon gigas | reverse complement strand
TGGAACCATCTATTTATCCGCTCAGTTAGTAATTACAAGCAAGATGGAGCAGGAAGCCATCAGGAAGCAGGACGTCGAGTGTGGAGAGCTGCCGGGAGCCGAAGGGGAGGCCATTTTTATTCAAGTCCATCTGGAAAGCCGGGAGGTGATGGGGAGGAAAATAAAAGCCAGGCCTTTTCTGAAACCGATGCCTGCACGAGTCCCAGCTGCTGTATCTCGTCCACAGACTCCATCGGCCCAGGACACGCTTCTGTTCCATTAATTTTGATTTTAAAATGCATAAGTCTTCTCTTTTAAAATGATGACAGCAGACCTCACACTCAGAATAAATAAAATAATAGGCCTTCATATAATGTTTGTTTTACACTGAGAACTTTTTACAATAGTGTGCCTAAACCAAATAATCACATTTTGTCAATAAAAAAAGTCCAGTTCTGTTACATACAGTAAATAAAAGTGTTTTAAAAACTGCAGCTTGTCATCCTCTGAGCTTTTTTAAGAAGTTCTTTTTCCACAGTCATTTATCCATTCATTCATTTATTCATCTTCAGTAACCACTTTAGTCTGGTCAGAACTTGTAAAAAATAATGTGAGGACATTAAGGACAGAGAATCCAGAGGAACTCAGACAGACACATGCAAAACTGCACGGAGTAAACCGAGCTCAGGATCGAACCCAGGATCCTGGAGCTGTGAGGTGACAACATTACCCCAAACTAATTAGTTGGAGTGAAATTTTCTCTGGTTCCCTGCTGTTGTTGTATCCTTATTGTTTGGTTTTTTTCTCTCCTTTTTCATCAGCATGTTTTCTCCACAGGCAAAAAATAATTTGCTCCTCTCATGTCAGCGGCTTAACAAACACTAAGCGAATTTGTTGTTAGCGTCTTGTAAATGCGCCATGCTGCAAAGTGTCCATTTAGTGGGAGCTGCTTAGTAAAAGCCTCGGCGTAATCATTAACAACATCCGAGTGGTTCTAAATCCTCACGCCGAGTGCAGATGGAAATTGTAGCAGTTGGAGATCAGATTCCAGACAAATTTAAGCCTTCTGCTAGTGGCACTGAGTTAAATGCAGGTAATTAGTTGGGAGCGGCTGTGTGTGAGCGTGTAGTGAGCCTAGACACATACAAATACATGCACCCACAACACACATCCTGCTTTACTGCTAGTTTTGTTTCACCCCATGGCTGCTTGTTTCAAGCTCACACCATCTGGACATCAGTGCTGTGTTTACTGCAGCATCTGATCACATTTTAGTAAAACTTTCTATGAAGCCCATATTCATAAATCATTATCTTAAACTGTGCTTCTTATTCTTTATAAGTTGGCACAGTTACAAAATCATTATAACCATTTAATCTCTTGTTCTGTATGGAGTGGATCAAGATCCTCTAGACATGTCTCAAAACATGGTAGATGTTACAGAGACAGGTGGATTGCAAATATCTTCTCTAGAAGCTGCTTCAACAAAAAAGAAAAAAAGATTAGGGGTGCTAATAATTTTGAAAACAGTGTTTTGCAGGGAAAAAATGCTGCATGGGACTGTTTGCATTTGACAAAATATATGTCCCTATATTTAAGCTCAGACTATCACTTGTGTTTTATTCTATTTATATGTTAATTTTTTTGTTATTTTTTCTACATACAGGATTATGTAAATTTACCAAACACTATGAATACTGAGGACTGTCCAATGTACAATATTTGTCTTGTGTTTCTCAACCTGGTGGTACTCAGAAATAAAAATCACCCTGCAGGTATACTACGATGCCTGACGTGCTTATTAATAATCAATCATCAGCATCTTACCTTCAAAACCAGACTTTCCTGTCAAAAGTAGTTTAATTGTCTACAAGGTCCATATTCTTTTTACCAGCACAAAAACATCCAAAACATGCATCTAACTGATTTTTACCAAGATAATACAACTGGCCTGGGTGATGGTGTCTGATGATTACCTGATAACCCCAAGGATCATTACTGAGGACCAAGTGTGTTCAAGTGTATCGCAAGATGTATGATTAAACCAGATTTACCATCCTTGACCAGCAATGTCCAGGAAAAGGCCAGATTACAACCATGGTGAAAAGACAGTGGGCAGCTTAAAGGGATGGAAAATGAAGCAGCAAGGTTTAGCAACCCTTCGGACCCAAAGAGGCTACAGAAAGCTCTTCAGATACACAGTATACCTCTAGGGATGCCCAAAAGTGGAGGAGGATGAGCATCCTAAACAGACAAGTATACAACAAATTACTCTAGCAACTGGAATACCAACTATGAGTGCAGTCTGTGTATGTGGAAAAGTCTGCAAGAACCAGCTTGGCCTGAACATCCACGAAGCCAAATTGAGGTAGTTTATGCAGGAGCGAGTTGTGCAGTGCACAGGAGTAGTCTCTGGTGAAATGGAGTAGGAGGTAGACCCAGAGTCCATCTACAGAGCCAGAACCTAAAAGCAGCACAAAGTGAACCTGAAGGCAGCCATCAAGATCAGAGCAGGGTCTTGTGGTATGATAAGAACTGGCAGCGAGAGTACTGGCAGTTTAATGAGGATTTGGATGGAATCCTGAAGAACACAGACAAGGCGAAGGAAGACTAGAAGCTCTAGATAATCAGAAATATTATCATCAACATTGTGGCTGAATGGTTTGACACCAAGGACAAACAGGGAACCAAGAACATTGGTGCACCGAACCATCAGGAGGCAAGGAT
Organism: Pangasianodon gigas; assembly: GCA_022758105.1. Lineage (NCBI taxonomy): Eukaryota > Metazoa > Chordata > Actinopteri > Siluriformes > Pangasiidae > Pangasianodon > Pangasianodon gigas. The sequence continues at coordinate 28,338,023 of CM040458.1, read as the reverse complement.
CAGCAAGTTAAGGCAGGACCTGAAGTACCTCAGGTGCCAGTTCAAGGGGGCAAAAGAGTTCTGAAGAACAAGGTCAAGAGTGAGTCAGACCAGAAGCTCTAGATGATAATATTATCATTAACATTGCAGCTGAATGGTTTGCACTAAGGACAAACAGGGAACCAAGAACATTGGTGCACCAAACCATCAGGAGGCAAGGATCAGCCAGTTAAGGCTGGAGCTGAAGTTTCTCATGCGGCAGCTCAAGCGGGTGAAGGAGGTTGACAAGTCCACAATATCAAACTTCTAGAACATTGTGAGGAAGAAATACAACTAACTTGCATTGTATGATTCTCAAGGGTTTTGATGGCTATGATTAGGACCTGCTTGCTGGAAATAATGTGGCTGAATTGCAAAAGCAATTGGCCATATTTTTCATGGATGCAGACATGTTTACTTCTGACACAAATAAGGTATTGTCACAAATTGGAGTTCTTCCATGCTGGACTCTTCAATATATCCAGTTGCTTAGCACTTTAGTTTTGCAATGATTGTATTCCTGACAGCTCTTTAACAGCTCTGTACTCTATTGTGTTGTGGCTCACGGGATTATGAGTCATTTTGACTAAAAGCACCATTGGCCTAAATATTTCAAAGTTTCTTAGCAAGCAAACAAATGAATTAATTAATTCTCAAATGTCATAGAGCATCAGAGTTTTGACATGATTCAGATGAAGGTAATTGTAGACCCTGGAAGTCAAGTAGATCTTTATTGTCGTCTTAACCATATACAATGTACAGTACACAGTGAGATGAAATAAGATTTCTCCTGGATCCACAGTGCAACATATACATACTGTATGTGTGACGTATGCAATGCTGACATGACAAAACAAAGTGTATTAAGAATTAAAAAGCATGCAGGGAAAGGGTAATGGGGAATAGTGGAGTAAGTTCCCATTTTCATCCAAGGCCACTGTAGATAATTGTAGACCCTTTACCCTTTAGAGATCCATTGTTCTTCTCTGTATCTGCTGGCTTTTCCCTGAATTTTGAGGACATTTTTTATTTTTAATATGCCTTGAATTGATTTCCTGCTGCTCTGCCTTGGAACAGTTTGCTGTGAATATGACAAAAGAAGGATGTGACACTGCAGAGTTCAAACACTTCTCTCATAAGCCATTTTTGAGACCTAGTCAAGAAACTGAACAGAAAAGATGACACATAAAGACTGTACTGGGTGTTGAAGGTTGCTCCTGCAGAGCTGGGGTTAATAGCTAGGTTGGGGCAAGAAATGGAGTTAGAAGACTGAGTTTGAACCATGGGGAATAATAAAGGAATAGTAGAGGAGGGCTATGAATAAAAAATACTGGAGTATTACGAGATTGTGAGATTACTATATGAATACATGTTTGATTTAGCTAACAAGCTCAGTGCTGATGGTTTTATCCAAATTAGACAACAAGCTTCATCTGAAAGACCTGAAACATCCACAAACCTAAAACAAACCTTTATGGAAATACAACTAACAATACCACTACACACACACACACTGGTCTCACCATTGCAAATGAATAAAAATTTACACATATTCTTATAGCTTATAACCCATAGCTTGCAACAGCAGATAACGCTGCATTTAATTTTGTTTTATGTTTTTTTTTAAATGTAATTTTCATTCACCCGAGGTCATGTATTTATCTAAACAAATATACAACCAGCAGAGATATGCAGAATATTTCACCTTATAGATATTTACTCTGAATGAACATGAGTAAGTAATGTTTGTCTAGATAAACCACATTAGGATGGTCTGTAAAATAGTTTTGAAAAAGAATTACAATAATATCCAGGGTTCAGGTGCAGATTCGTGTGTATAAGTTATAACAGAGCAGTTGTAATTACACTGGCATGGCACCACTGCACCACTGCCACTGCTCCTGGCTGTGAAATACTATTTTGTTGGCAAAATGATTTATTTTTCTCACACACTTGGATCCTCACTACAAATAGAGTCTCTTCCCCACCTGCTGCTGTATCGCCCCCCCGTCTCTCAGCTCTGCAGGTGCGGTGCAGATTCAGGAAACTCTAGGATGAGAGATTTAATTTTTTTTTTTTTTTTCAACAATCTTTCAATAGGAGCTCTCTAGCGGGAGTACAAGAAGGTCACATGCTGTTGTTGCAGACAGAAATTGGTTTGGGCACAACTACAAACAAGCAGATGTTCATCAAGCAGCGATGATTAGCTTAATTTGATGCATTCATATTGGAAACAGTGTTGGGTTATTGATTTGTAATCATAATCACCTTGATCAGAATGGCAAAATGAAGCTGAGATGACAGCTGTGGTGAGGTGATGTAACTTGGTATCTATGAATCTACTACCTTTAATTACAAGAAATTTGTGTCCTAATAGAATAAATAACCTAATACTGTACAAGTCTTAATATCTCATTGACAAGTATCAATGCTTGGTTTCTTTTTATCATAATGCTGTATAACAGTGTTTTGCCCAAACCTTGTCCTTTAGTTCTACCGCGTTTAATTTTGTTTCATAATGTCTGCCAATCCATGCTCTATTTCCTCTGTCTATAGTTTTGGCTTGCAAAAGTCTGTCACTGCTGTTGATTTATTTCATACCCATAAACCCATCTGGATCTCCTTCATTCTCCATCCTAGGTGCTGCCAAATGACAAATTCAAGCTCATATTCAGACACGACCTGCAGTTGATGATGTCTGTGATGCATTGACTATCACTTTATCATCTTTCTGGGCAAATAAATATCTGGACAAGGTTACTTTGGGGAATATAACCCGTCTTTGTAATCCCTACTTGTTATACATACTATTTAGAGTGTTTTCACACTCAGGATCCAGAATCTGTGGTCTACAGTCACTATGGCTATGTCAAATAGCCATGTTTGCAAAATGATATATATATAAGGTAAAACCCTTTATAGTTCTTATCAATATTTATTTAATTGATGTACTATTTATTATATTAGTGTTCATTTGCATTTGCTCAACACTGTTCAGTTGTTCAGAAGAAGCCTTTCATTTAAAGCAGCTTGCTTATAGCCTATATAGAAATACATGCCTTGCATAAGTATTGACCCCCTTGAATTTTTCCACATCTTGTAATGGGTTACAACCTGGAATTAAAATGGATTTACAATATGATTTACAGAACATGGTGCAAAATACATTTTGTCGATATACAAAGTTAAAAAGCAAACAAAAAAGCAGACATTTGTTAAGTATACAGTCCCCCTGTTCCACCCTAAAGTTCAAAATGTGAAAGTTCAAGGGGTGAATACTTTTTTATGGTACCTGTAATTCTGTTTTTAAGTTACAGTAACACTTTGAACACATCCTTTGCTTGACTTGGATCAGGTTTGGATGTGGGAAAAAAATAATGTGCAGATATGAGGTGCGTGAACATCAAGCCATAAAAACATCACAGTACGCTCTTTAAGGGTTGGAAATGTTTTTTTTTTCTTTTTTTCTAAGGGTTCCTCAAGGTTACTTTGAATGGTTAACAGTTCTGGATTTTTAAAGAGTTTCTACGTGTAACCTTTTCTAAAACGGAAGCTGTATTTTGTAGGGTTCACAGAGCAGAATGTTTTTTTTCCCCTCATAAAGTCTAGCTTTATGAGTGGTAGATAATTGCACAGCAGTATAGAATAGGAGTTTGTATCTACTCAACCACAATGACCCAGAAAAAATCATTTTTGTATCCAGATTTTTGTCCTTGTAGCTTAGGGAATAGTGACACAATGCTTTCTTTCTGTATATATCACACTATGTATGCATGTATGTATGTATTTATTTATTTATTTATTTTCTTGTTTACTTGTTTACTGAAACCTATGCCGGTGTCGCTACTTTTTTATTTTATAGTCATCTAGGATTTTCTACAGTCCATTAGCACTGAACCTTTCCTGCTGTTCAAACATATAGGATGATCGAAGCTTTATTGTTTTTGCATCACCACACTCAGTATGTATACAAGCAGTAGGCTGTCAAAAACAGCTTGTGCTGTTCTCCACAAGTCAGTAGCTGACACTTGGTACACACACACACACACACACACACACTATGAGAGTCTCAGCGGTGATGCCTATACTGTCAAAAGCTGACCTGCCTGCCTGAAATATCAACAAAATGACACTAAACAAACCACGTCATGCTGGAATAAAGCCTCTCAACATCCACCCTGACACCAAACAGCTGAGGGAGGAATGAAGCCACTTCCTCAACACATCTGCTCATGTGCCTCCTCGTCTGAAGCAAGCTACACCTGACTCCTCAGCTTTCTGGAATAAATGCACTGTTTCCATCTGGTAAACAATAACTACCACTGTTTGCTTTATTTCTTACTGATTAGCATCATCGCTCAATCTATAGTGGCAGTAAAATCTAACTGCAAGACATGAACATCTTGTAATAATCATGGCATTGTGTACTGGCTCAGTCTCGAAGGCGACAATTCATGCTAATTAGCATTCTTACAAACATCAGCCTCAAATACTAGAAAGCGCCTAATGTGTCCGAGTAAGAGCTCTTGAAAGGTGTTATATAATATTTAAGTGCTCTTACAGCGTAGCCTCAGTAGCCAAGTGATGATCAAACCTTGCTAACTAAGTGTGATTTTCTCACTCAGGGAATGCCATGCTGATGTTGTTGGATGAAACATCAAAACGGAGAAGAGCGCTTACACACTTTGTATAGACGACAATGTGCAAAGTTTGAAAGGAGAAAGTTTGAATGACCAAAATAACAGAAATGAGTGAATGAAATGGTGATTATTCACTGATTCCTCACTGATGTTAGCATGAACAGAGATCAGTGGCATGAAGAGATGACAATGAGGCTCGTGTTTAAACCCTGTGAGAGACTTTTACCTTAGGTGATGAGACAGAGACTGAAGTGGATGATGCTCATAATCAAACTGAGAACTCATTTCCTGTTGTAAACTTAGCATTCTTTAATGTTTGTCAGTAAGTTTCTTTTTTTCATACCAAGTAGATTACGGTAAAGTTGATGAATATCCTCTATCAAACACTAGCATTTAGGACACACTTATGGTAAAGCCAAAAATCAGGGTAAGTCTGAACATCTCCACCCTTACAGTCCACAGCAGCTTTACTTCTTCAAACCTCCCTTCCTGTTTAATCTAATGGTACTGAAAATCTCTTTTTTCTCCACTACTGGCCCTGCAGTTTATTAGAGAAATGGCATATTGATTACTCACAACCTTTCAGCGAACAGCCAATTCAATTACATTCACTTCACAAAAACGAGGCTCAACTGTGTCAGAAATAATGCACAAGAATCAGAATCAATATCAGTATCAGTATCAGGACCGCTTTTATTGGCCAAATAAGATATCACAGATGACTTGTTCTTGGTATTTCTTTATACAGAATGTTGAACAGACATTGATTCAAGAACATATAGAATTAAAGAAACATTGCTAGACCTATCCCAGGAACACTGGTCATGAGGTGGGAATACACCCTTGATGAGACGCCAGTCCATCTCAGAGCACAATGCACACACACATTCACACACACATTCACACCAAGGGGCAATTTAGAGTCACCAAGAAGGAGAGAACCCAGAAGGAACCCACATGGGCACGCGGAGAACATGCAAAACTTCAAACAGACAGTAACGTAAGCTCAGGATCGTACCAGAGACCATTGTGAGACTGCAATGCTAATGCTATGCACTAAATTAAGCCTTTTCTATAGTGTTGGGGTGAATTTTAAGCATTTTATTTTTGTACTTTCTGAGTTGCCATACCCCAACAGTGGACAAATGGTCAATGTTGTGGGTACATGCTTCTATCCTTCTCTCAAAATAAGGTTTTAATGTAAAAATATGTCAGGTAACATAGTCATGTAACATTTTAGCAAACATGTTTGTCTGATTATACATGTGAGTTTGTAACTGAGTTTATGAGTAGCTTTTGTTTCAGTGTGCCCAGCTATACGTAGCTAGCTTGCGCTCCGTTTTCTTTTCATGCAATGTGTTTGAGTTATGAATGCTCTTGTGTTGCTCTTTTGAAATTAATGAGAAATATGATTTATGATTTGTATTACTAATTGTGGAATATGAGCAGAGTACATTTCTAAAAAATGCTTTATATCGTTTTTCTATTACATTATAGCAATTTTTGTGTAAAATCTGCTGTCCTCATGCCGCACAACAGAAGGCATTTACACATAAATGTGTCTTTCAGAAATAACAGAAATTACTAGCGTCTTAGCCAGGCGTAAAATGTAACTGTATTCTAATCCTTGTTCATTCCCGTCCACCTTCACATTAGCTTTACAATGAATCATCCGATTTCGCATTCAGAGACGGAGGCGTTAGCAGTGTTTGATTAGAAAGGCAGCTTGACCCGAATCAACGAATGAATGAATGAATGAATAAAAGCACCTGTTGACTTTTTTAACCAACTCCTGCCCCCTGCTGCTGCTCTGAACACTTCGACACTCTTTTCTGATTGTCACCTCGATATCACATTACTTCATGACACTTGTAAACAATCCTCAGGCTTTTTCCTCGCTATGTTTGTTTGGCTGCGACCAGAAAACTGTCAGGTATTCCTGCGTCGTGCCTGATCTTCATCTGGCCTTTTATTAAATTACCTGCTTGTCTAGTCTTAGATAAAAAGGCTTGGGGTGTTTTGTTCCTCTTCTGACACATCACCATGGAAACCTGATGAACAGTGTGTGTTTGTGTGTGGTCAGAAGCTTCTTCAAGAGGAAGCCGAGGCATTGAGTGCACTACTCTGTGAAATGTTAAAAACCCCCCATGAGACATTCAAATGAAGTGTTGAAAGTGTCACGTAGAGCATTAATAAGGAGAACATTAGCATGTTGACTGTGAGCTGATGTGTCCGTGGACTGTGATCTGATGCGTCTGGTGTGTCTGATGTGTCTGTGGACTGTGAGCTGACTGTGAGCTGATGTGTCTGATGTGTCTGTGGACTGTGAGCTGATGTGTCTGATGTGTCTGTGGACTGTGAGCTGACATTGAGCTGGTGTGTCTGATGTGGTTGAAGAATGTGATTCAGTTTTGTAGAATATTTTGCGCTAAAAGTTAAGTAAATATTTACACGCATAAAATTATGTATATTCAGTTACAGGTTACGCATTGGTTTAAGATGATATCCTGAGTGCACCATTCATATTATGCATATCACCTGCATTTAGCTCATATCTCCAAGGTTACTAAATGTTCCTTGAGTAGATGTGACCTTGACTAGGGTGTCTAGACCACCGCCTTAAAACACAAGCACTTGTCTTTAAGCCCCCCCCCCCCCCCAAAAAAGAAATTTGAGACAGGAAATCTAGACTGTATATGTTTCTTTTCTTTGCTGCAAATGTAATACAATGTAACATAAAAGCAATTTAAAAATGAAAAATATAAGTATATATAAATAATAAGATGACACGCATTGAAATAAATCTATTAGGAGTCTAGTATCACCAATATATCACTGCATTCTTACTGTTATATGTAATTATCACATCAATCAGTGCAATTTAACAACATGGCTTCCACTCTTATTATTCAGCAGCTTATAAAATAGCACTTGATCCAGCACATGCTAATATTTTGCATTTTCTTTATTTACTGACAGTTAATTGCATACACAACTTAATGAAGCCATGATACCAAAAAAGCGGCATGAAATCATAATGCGTACATGGGATATGGGTTATTTTCTTATGCTTTTAATTGGTTACTTTGAATTGATGAATTAATAAAATAATGACAATGATTTTGTGAATTCTATACGCCATATGTTGGTTATATGGAACTGTTAGACAGTAGAGCTGGACTTAATACTGCTCCTGACTTGAGCTGATATCATACATTTCCAGCTCTTAGGTTCAAATCTACAGTATACTGGTGAGACACTTACCACTGACTTGGGAATAAACTGTTTTTAGGAAGTGTACATTTTTATGGTGTCCATGTGGGACCAGTCACAGCAGCAGAAAGTCACAAGTGCAGAAGTAGAGCATCAGATTGTGTGTAATGGTCACAATGGTTGTTTTTGTGTCGAGTCAGCCTGTTCTCCACAAACAAGGCGGCAAATGAACTACCTGCTTTATAATCATGCATCCTACACACTCTAGTGCCCTAAGGAGGGAAAAAAGTTACTCTTGACTTCATAACGACATCCCAGATTCTCAGTTCTGCTCCACAGCGTCCTCGTTAGCTCATTGGTCATTAACAGGTGGCATGAACGAGGCTCGTGTGAGCAAGTAAAAGTAATAAAATGTGCACCATAGGACAAGCTACAATAAGACGTTATGTTCACACATAAACCTGCACAAACTTTCAAATCCCCCATGATGCCTCAGTTTGTTGACTGAAGCACGAGTCCAGAGCAGATACATGCCATCTGCTGCCAGCGGCTCTTATCGGTCCAGTACAGCGGCGTCTGACCAGCACACAATCCACACACAATTCATCACAGCACACGGCCGCGTTCCCTCACGCCTCCCCCAGTCACAAAGTCAGTGAGGAAAATCACAGAGACAGAAGAATGAACCTCCTTTCAGACCTCAGTGACTTAA
>CM040458.1:28274954-28320746 GCA_022758105.1 Pangasianodon gigas | reverse complement strand
TTTTTTTTTTTTTCCCTCTGTGAGACTGGATTGGAATTGGTCCCAATTGAGTATGGGGTTAAAAGATAGTGAACGGTTAACCATTATAGCAAAAGTGTCTGAAAACTGAACGTTAGCATAATGTAATGGGCATTTTAAAAATGTCAGAGAACACACCCTTAGCTCCAGGTTACTTTGAAGATTCTCCAAATCTGTAGTTCCAATTAGGAGAGCGAATGATGCCCCTTGAACGACACGTGATTGGTGATAATACTTTTCACAATACTGACTGAAGGACCAGCTTGGTCTGTTTAACAGCTCGTGGTGCTGAGGGTTTGTATTAGTATCATAGCTTAAACAAGACTGGCTGTGGTCAATACTTCATGATGAGATGCATTACTTGGCACTTATTCCCACATTTCCCAGAGGATGTACTGTCTCCTGCTCAAATTTAAATTCAACACTATGTGGAATACGTATTAGATTGTGACATTGGCAAACATCCATGTTGTAAATTGCTTTGAGGACAGAGATTTTCTGTACGCTCTCAGTTCACATCACTTCACCTGTAAGACTGCAATGAAGGATAATGGGATGAGAACAAGAACAGGAACATGCTATTTAAATAGCGCTTTGGATTTCTCAAATCTGATTGGGCTGAAGGTGTTGATTGATTTTCCAGAATTGTTCCAAACCCAGTGGCCAGGCCAGTCAGAAATTTATATCAATGTGCTCGTTCTAAATAATTTCTATAGTCACAAATCATTCACAGGGACTTGTATGGTGGACACTCCACATAATGTAACGTGTATTAATAAAAAAATATCATTCAACAAAGAAAAACATATTAAACATAAAGCATGTAATATAAACAAAGATTAAGATTTATGGGAGGAGTCTCCAGTGTCAGTGTTTTTTTAATCTTCAGAACAGACGACTTTGCACGTTCCGGTTTCTGAGTAACATGACTATAGGAAACAAACAGGAAAAAAAAATAACTCTCTTCAAAGCCTCTTTTGAAAAATCTCTGAGTTTATATTGGTGTTTTTCTAGAATGAAAATGAAATTGTAGTTAGTTTACAATTTAATTTCTTTTTTTGACTGTTAGAAGATTTTTTTTGCTGAACATGATTTGAATCAAATCTGTGATGTGGAGACATCTCAAAAATAAAAAGTCTCCAATATTTTTGCAGGGCACAGTTCTCTTCTTGCCATATATGTATATACACTATATGGCCAAAAGTATGTGAACACCAGACCATCACACCCATATGTGGTTCTTCCTCAAACTGTAGCCACAAAGTTAGAAGCACAGAATTGTCTAGAATGTTTTTGTATTCTGTAGCATTACAATTTCCTTCAGTGGAACTAAGAGGCCCAAACCTGTTCCAGCATGACAATGCCCCTGTGCACAAAGCGAGCTCCATGAAGACATGGTGTGTTAAGGTTGGAGTGGAAGAACTCGAGTGTCCGTCACAGAGCCCTGACCTCAACCCCACTGAACACCTTTGGGATGAACTGGAACACTGTCTGACCTCACTAATGCTCTTGTGGCTGAATGAACACAAATCTCCACAGCCACACTGTAAATTCTAGTGGAAAGCCTTCCCAGAAGAGTGGAGGTTATTATAACAGCAAAGGGGGAATAAATCTGGAATGGGATTTTCAACAAGCACATATGGGTGTGATGGTCAGGTGTCCACAAACTTTTGGCCATATAGTGTGTGTGTATATATATATATATATATATATATATATATATATATATATATATATATATATATATATAAAATTTCAGAATGTAGTTCCAAAGCCATTCCTAAAGCTAGCTAAATGCAAGATTCATAGGTTATGGGCCAGCCTTGACCTAATGATTTACGGCCGACAACCATGTGTTTTACAAAAACGGACACACACACACACACACTCACACATGCACCGTTATTCTAAAGATGGATGGGTGTTTGCCTGAAGATAAATGACATTCTTTGTGATTAATCATATATGAGCACACTGAGTTGTCAGATTATTAATTACGGGATCCCTATATGGAATAAACTCACCTCAGTGTGGATTACTAACTTTTTTCTACGATTTCTTATATCTACTAAGGCTATAGGACTCAAGTCCAGTCTCGAGATCGTCTCTGTATTAACTTGGACTTGTCTTGGAGTTGTTGGTATTTACACTTGGGCTTGTCTCAGTTTTGGTCAATATGGTCTTGACTAAGAGTTTGTAAAAAATAATGCTCATGTTGTCTTTTCCACAGTTTGAAAGACAACCATTCTTGGTTTCAATGTTGATTTGGCTTTGACCCCCTTAAGACTTGGTCTTGACTCGATTTTAGCTAGTCTTGGTCTTGGATTTGTTTTGGTAGTCTTGACTACAGCTGTATCATTTACATCCATTGAAAGTAGATATTTTAACAGCTTTCTAAATAACTACAGACACACTGCATATTCATATACCTGAATATTGTGTAGTGGACATTGTCTTAAAGTTTATTTCATTCAGTTGATGTTGTAATATAAGAGCAGACAGGAAACAGCAGCGATGGAAGTCCAGAGCAATTACTTCAGGGTTTCACCTCTCATTGCACTTCCACATGGATTACAGTCGGTGTCGTAACAGCAGCGACACTCTAATTAAAGCCGAGCCGAGGGATTCGCTACTCAGTTACGGCTGAAAGAACGACAAAGTGATTTATGAGTTTTTCACTCAGCATTCGGATAGCGCTGTGTGTAATACAACACCTGCTGATAAATTCTAGCAGCTAGCTTGTCTCCTTCCTTTACAAAATAAAGACATAGTTCTGTCTCTTTCTCTCTTTATCTCTCTTTTTCTCTGCCTTTCTGTCTCAGACAATATCAGATGTGTTAACAAACAATATCGGTTCAGTATTGATGCTGGAACGCTTCCTTGTAAACAGATTTTTTTTTTTCGGGTGTAGTCTTAAGTTTTGATTTATTCACCAGCAGGTGGTGTCACTTCAATACAGAATTAACCGTTACCTCACATGAACCGTTCTCAGCTCCAGTTCTAGTCGCTAACCTTCCAAGTTTACTTTTGTTTCAATATTTCTATAACACCTCATTCAAATACTGAACGGGTTAATAATTAAGTTTGCAGCATCAGAGGTGGAAAGTATTGAAGTGATTGTACCTTGTTAGTGTACTTAAATACGTCACCCTTTACCTTTGTATTATATTTCCACAATAAAAATCACTTAGTGGTTTGCACTGATGCCTCGCACCTCCGGGGTTGGGGGTTTGATTCCCGCCTCTGCCCTGTGTGTGTGTGTGTGTGTGTGTGTGTGTGTGAAGCATTTTATTTATTTATTTATTTATTTATTCATTTATTTAGCCTCAGTAACTTCTCAAATTAAGTTGTGCAAATAATTACAACGATGTGGTTAAAAAGTTCAGTTAAAATCTTTTTTTTCCCATTTAAATACACATTTTAACTTTCACCTGCATTCACCGTGACCTGGATGAAAGGGACTATTACATTTCCACAGGGAAAAAATAGACCTTCAAATTACTCAAAAAGTAATGTTTAAATAAATCAATCAATTAGTCAATCAATTAATACATTAATTAATATATTATTACATGCAATTAATTATTCATATTTAATTTCACACGAATTTATTTATTTATTTATTTATTTATTTATTTATTTATTTATTTGTAATGTTTGTAACCTCTTACAAATTGAGTTGTGCAAATACAGGGTGTCCCAGAAGTCTCCATACATAGGGGAAATTACCACTTTTAGCAAAATGTCTTCCAAAATTTTTCATACGTAGTTTATATTATATATTTTTTGTGATAGATAGCCTTTAAGAATGCTTTTGACAAAAGAAGAACGTATTGAAATAATTCTCGTGGCTGGATCGGGAAGTTGGGCAACATGGAACATGGCAAGAACATCACACACGACACTGTCACCAAACCGGGAGCCAAAGTTGGGAGAGACGACTCCATGTGTGTTTACAAAGAAATGGCAATCATGTAGAGTAGGTTTTGTAAATAAAGTTACATTATGCTAAAAAGTGTTTATCTCCTCTATGTATGGAGACACCCTGTAGTTAGAAGTTTAGACATCTACTCACATCAGGGTTTTCTTTTTCTCAGGGTTTAATTCTTCACTTTTAAGATTTTCTTCTATTTTAGAATAAAAATGTAGATAATAGTATGGAATTATACATCAAACAAGAAAAGTGTTAAACAAATCCAAATTGATTTTATTGAAATTTGTAACAGTGTTCCTGATGAAGCTTTTCACACACTCTGTATTTTCTCAACCAGCTTCATGAGGAATTTCACCCAGCGGGCTTTTCTTAAATTTCACAAATGAACTTGAAATGAAATGAAAACTACTTACTTGGGGAAACCACTGAATTTTAAGCAAAAACTACTTCTGGAATAAATTTATCCTGCTGAGAGTCCCTCACTCTCTCTGACATCTGCTGCTTCTGATGTGATTGTAGGTGAGGACACTGACTTGTTGATGTTGACTTGTGGACACTGACTTATAGATACTGAATTGTGGACATTGACTTGTAGATACTGAAAGGTGGACATTGACTTGTAGATACTGAACTGTGGATGCTTGCTTTTAGATGGTGAATTATAGCCACTGACTTGTAGGTACTGCATTGTGGACACTGACTTTTAGATGCTGAATTGTGGATGCTGACTTTTAGATGGTGACATGTGGACACTGACTTGTAGATAGTGAATTGTGGACTCTGACTTGTAGATACTGAACTGTGGATGCTTGCTTTTAGATGGTGAATTATAGCCACTGACTTGTAGGTACTGCATTGTGGACACTGACTTTTAGATGTTGAATTGTGGATGCTGACTTTTAGATGGTGACATGTGGACACTGACTTGTAGATAGTGAATTGTGGACTCTGACTTGTAGATACTGAACTGTGGATGCTGACTTTTAGATGGTGAATTATAGCCACTGACTTGTAGGTACTGCATTGTGGACACTGACGTTTAGATGGTGAAATGTGGACACTGACTTGTTGATTTTGAATTGTGGACATTAACATGTAGATACTGAACTGTGGATGCTGACTTTTAGTTGGTGAATTATAGCCACTGACTTGTAAGTACTGCATTGTGGACACTGACTTTTAGATGTTGAATTGTGGACACTGACTTTTAGATGGTGAGATGTGGACACTGACTTGTAGATACTGAACTGTGGATGCTGACTTTTAGATGGTGAATTATAGACACTGACTTGTAGATACTGAACTGTGGATGCTGACTTTTAGATGGTGAATTATAGACACTGACTTGTAGATACTGAACTGTGGATGCTGACTTTTAGATGGTGAATTATAGACACTGACTTGTAGATACTGCATTGTGGACACTGACTTTTAGATACTGAATTGTGGACACTGACTTGTTGATACTGAATTGTGGACACTGACTTGTTGATACTCAATTGCTGACACTGACTTTTAAAAACTGAATCGTGGACCCTGTCATGTGGATGCTGACTTTTGGACACCGACTTCTGGACACTGTATTGTAGATGCTGGATTGTGGACGCTGACTTTTGGACACTGACTTTTGGATGATGACTTGTGGACTCTGCCTTGTGGATGCTGACCTTTCGACACTGACTTTTGGATACTGACTTTCGGACATCGATTTGTGGATGCTGATTTGTGTCTACTAGGTGAGCTGAAGTAGGGTGATTGTCAGATAATTAAAGAAATACAGGAAGTGTAACACTTGTGAGTCAGTGTGGGGAATTTATTGAGTCTCTTTGCAGATGTCTTGGCTGTTCTGTCATGCACACGAATCAAAATTTATATTCAAAACAGTCAAAAAAGACGAAACCCAAAATTCTACATACACATATAAGACTAAAGAGGCCAAACTGTGTGATATTGGAGAATGCATTACATATGATTTTCTCTTGTTACTGACAAAACAGGGAGAGCACAATACCATAAGACAGCACTCTGCTGATTACAGGCATGATGGCTCGGGCATTCTGACTGAAGAGCGATATGAGTGTTCTCTAAATTACTGGAACTGGAGTGTAATCATATCTGAGAATAGCTGTTTGACCATTGGTTTTCTGCTTCTGCTCGAGGGATTGTTGCGAAAATTCATTTCCGAAAAAGCTCTTTCAAAAAAAAAAGAAAAGAAAGAAAAACTATTGTACCGTAATGCTACTAGGGATTTATTTGTAAGTGATATGGCTGTTTTCACTTGAAGACTCATCAAGCATTATATACTGTTTTTATTAACTACTTGGTTGAAGTATCCACTGAAATTACTACCATGATACAAGTAAACATTCCTGTTTGTATGGCATAAAAACAAGGGAGGTGAATATTGGCCATTTATATGATGAAATACAAATAGTTTCCACACAGAGCTTTTCAGGTATTTGGTAGTTTTTGTCTTTTTTTTATTTACTAGTTGTGATGTTAGGGATTTTCTGCAATTATGTGACAGGCGAATTTAGCAAGCTAAAAAAATAAAATCATGGTTCTTCTGGTGGACGCCTTGTAACAGCTCTAAACTGCCCCCTATTGGCAGGCCACAAGGGTCTGGGAAATTCATGCTTCTATAGACTCATGTTAGCTGACTGAATGTAAAACATCACATCTTAAACATCCAAAAAAAACCTTTATAAAATAAAACTTCTATAAGAGAAGATTGTCTTTTTAACTGACTCAACACTGTAAAAGTTATAAAATAAACATCTGAAACTCTAAAGGTGCCTATAACTTGTGCAGTACTGTAGCTATAGACATTATTTATCATTATTTTATTTATGGTATAGGTAGTTTTTTTTTTTTTGTTTTTTTTTTTTGGAGCTGGAGTATGGTTATGCTTGTGTCTAACTTACTATCTGTAAAAACAAAAAGTAACGGATTACAAGCATAGACAGTAGAGAAGCAGAAATTTCTGATTCCTCCTGTACTATTCTATATATCTATGAATGTATATCTGAATATCTCTGCTTGCTCGACTTGACACTTGCCAGGAACATGGACATGGGTTCAAATCCAGAACCACCTTTTCCATAGACAAACACACCTAAGTCTCAGGCATCTTTAGGACCACATTTGTTGCTTTGCAGCCTCTTTCCTTTTCTTTTTCTGAAAACTTTTTCAAAGTTTTTTGTCACAGCTAATAAACTGGATATTATTTGAGGTGTGTAGTAATAAGATTGGGGAATGGCTGGTGTCCTAGTGTCTCAAACTGATAAAAGACAAAACATAAAAGAATCACCTCAGCTGTGCTCAGACAACAAAATCTCTGTGGTATTATTTACCTAAGAGCAGATAAGATGAGCTTTTCAAAAATCCATGTACAGCCTATCAGTTCTGGAGATTAAATGGTAAATGTGTTGTAGTATTGACAAATATGGTGTATTTTACAAGAGAATAGTTAATAAATTCATTTGTCCTGATTTCAGTTAGTGTCTGTGCAGAGGTACACATGATCTCCTCGTGTTTACATGGGTTTACTCCGGGTTCTCTGGTTTTCCCCCACCTCCCAAAAACATGCAAAGTCTTTTGATCTTCAACTGCCCAGTGTCTGTCAGTCTGTGCCTACTGTAGCCTCAGACTCTTGTTCTTAGCTGACAGGGGCAGAGAGTGGAACCTGATGTGGTCTTCTGCTGGTGTAGCTCATCCACCTCAAGGTTTGGTGTGTTGTGCAATCTGAGATGCTTTTCAGTTCACCCCGGTTGTAATGAGTGTCCATTTGAGTTACCATGGCCTTCCGGTCTGGCTATTCTCCTCTGACCTCTCTCATCGACAAGGCATTTCAACCCACAGAGCTGCTGTTCACTGGATGTTTTTTTTGTTAGTTTGTTTTTCAGACCATTCTGTATAAACTCTAGAGACTGTCCTGAGTGAAAATCCTAAGAGATACTTCCAGGTTTCTGAAATCCTCAAACCAGCCCATCTGGCACCAACAACCATGCCACAGTCAAAGTCACTGGGATCACATTTTTCTCCATTCAGATGTTAATTGTGAATATTAACTGGAGCTCTTGACCTGTATCTGTGGATGGTGAGTGTAAATAAAGAGGGTGCAAAGCTTCAACAGGAAATTAAAGTATTTCTTTAATTTTGTTAAGAAATTAAAGTATAAAAGAGTTGTTTTTTTATTTGTTTAACACCTTTTTTCACTGAACAACTCCATATGTGATACTTTATATGGTTCATGTCTTCATTATTATTTGAAAATAGCAGAAAATAGTAAAAATGAAGACCATCTGTGAGAAGGCGTGTAGAAACTTTTGCATAGACGTGTATGTGACAAGACCAATTTTTGGTTGCTTTGGGGTTTGTGCATTTTTCACACTCACACCAACACACCCGATCAGAAAAGAGATAAAACAGTATGTGTCTGAGAGAGTTGGGAATGTTCTGCATGCTTACAGGAAGACTGACTCACTGAGTGATTTTCTTGCGACAGCTCGCCTTGCAGCAGAAACATCTGTATGGATAAGGTGCAATTTTACCAAACAGAATGACAGGGTTAAAAAAAAAGCAAGAGCATGGAATTTATAGGTTTCAGTCTGAGTCATACTTTACATTGATGTTGAAAATTGAATTGGAACACACTGGTAGTTGTTTTATTTAGTAATTCACATGATCGTTATTCTAAAACCATTAGTAGTAACACAATACTTTATATATTTCCATTCTCTAAGGTTTCACTTCTGGTCATTCCATTAGTTTAATATCTCACCCAGTTGATGCTCATTTTCTCTTTCTCATCCTGTTTTGAGTCACAGACTCTATGTATGAGTGGTTGACCTATAATGATAACAGTACAGTAATGTGAAGATGAAAGACTCATAACTCACCTGTCTGATGGTAAAATGCAAGTCTGATGGTACTGGAAGTCTCATCCCCCTATCTCGTGCTATCACACTCGTATTGAAAGGGTGAGAGTTTCTTTTCTGCCCACGTCTCATTCCTTCAAGTGGGTTTACCACAAACAGTGAGACCTCCGCTCTGATGGCTGATGGGAAAGGCATGTGGTTGGAGTGGCTGCTGTTAGTTCGCAAACTTGCGAGGGGCAAAGTTTACCTGTCAAGTGTGTGGTTTGTCCCGGGTTTGCACAAAAAAGCATTTCAGTCAAACCTGAACTAAAGTTGGAGTTCTCACACAATTGTTTCTGCACACTCCTACACAATGCTCTGTGTGTAAATGTTTTAAAAGAGTCTTTTCCTCTTTTAATGGGCATTAAAGTTAAACACATTCAAAAGTCTACAGTAAAAGTCAGGATACTACAAAAGTATAAAGCCTATACAAAATGCACAAGGTGACCAAAATAACTGGGCAACAGTTTGTCAGTATCAGGAACCAGTGATCAAGTGATTCTAAACAACATGTCAACAGTTTTTTGGCTGTTAATGCTTAGTAGATAATCTATACATACTCCATGGAATAGGATTTTTTTTTTTCTTCCGCTCTACTTGGATGGTCAAGTTTATGGTTGTTGATGTTTATTACATTTATATTTTATAGTTACAGCAGCAGATGATCCCATGCAGAGTGACTGACAAAAGTGCATTGTAGTTTCCATCAAAAACATATTCTCATACTAGGTTATACTCTAAAAGTATTACACTATTTGGCCAAAAGTTTGTGGACACCTGACCATGTGCTTTTTAAACATCCCATTCCAGATTGAGTCCACGATTATTGCTGTTATAATAACCTCCACTCTTCTGGGAAGGCTTTCCACTAGATTTGGGAGCGTGGCTGTGGGGATTTGTGTTCATTCAGCTACAAGAGCATTAGTGAGGTCAGGCACTGATGTTGGGTGAGGAGGTCTGGGGTGCAGTCGGTGTTCCAGTTCATCCCAAAGGTGTTCAGTGGGGTTGAGGTCAGGGCTCTGTGCAGGACACTCCAGTTCTTCCACTCCAACCTTCACAAACCATGTATTCATGGACCTTACTTTGTGAACAGGGGCACTGTCATGCTGGAACATGGTTGGGCCTCTTAGTTCCAGTGAAGGGAAATTGTAATGCTTCAGTATACAAAGACATTCTAGACAATTCTGTGCTTCTAACTTTGTGGCTACAGTTTGAGGAAGAACCACATATGGGTCTTAGTTCGAGTATGCATCCTCACTGCAGCCTGTAGTGTGACGACGTATTGGATTAGATCCACTATGTTCTGGATGTTGTAACCCTAATCCTAACCCTAGATGAATTACTTAATGCTATGCTGTCTCTGCTGTCCATCAATCCATCATTTTTCTGCCACTTTCCTGTCAAAATAAATTTGTGTAGGCATGAGCGCATGTGTAATTAAACATTCATGACGTTATAGAAACCTACTACAGCGCATGAATGTTACAACATCCAGAATGTAGTGGATCTAATCCAGTACATCATCGCGATACAGGCTGCAGTGAGAACCCCGTGCTTAGTTCCATTGAAGGGAAATCTTAATGCTACAGCATACAAAGACGTCCTGTTCAGTTGTGTGCTTCCAGATTTGTGGCAACAGTTTGGGGAAGACCTACATATGGGTGTGAATTTCAGGTGTTAACAAAGCTTTTGTCCATATAGTGTATCTTGGTGAAGAGGCAGGTCTTCAGTCTCCATTTGAAGATTCCATTTTCTTAGGTACAGGGGCAGGTCTGGAGGGTTCACAGGCATAGAGTGTTGTGGTGAACTGGGATGTTTGGATGCTGTCGCCCCCCCACTCTCACGCATTCACTCAGGTTTGTCGACGGTGGAGTGGCTGCTGCTTTATGTCCCAGGGTGCCCTCATGTCTGTGTTAGCTTCTGGCTCTCCCTTTTAGTTATGCTGTCATAGCTAGTCTTGCTGGAGTCCCTGCTTGCACTCTGCATGCAAAGTACATTGTCC
This sequence comes from Pangasianodon gigas, assembly GCA_022758105.1. Lineage (NCBI taxonomy): Eukaryota > Metazoa > Chordata > Actinopteri > Siluriformes > Pangasiidae > Pangasianodon > Pangasianodon gigas. The sequence goes on along the minus strand of CM040458.1, from coordinate 28,309,873 downwards.
TTAACCATTAGAGTACAAAAGCTTACCTAACAATCTCTCCCTCTCTCTCCATCTCTCTCTCTCCCTCACTCTCTGTCGAGCTACACATGCTACTTCTGAGATGCCAGTGTTCCTGACCCCTTCTGCTCCTCCTCACTGCCTGACCCATCCTGATGCCCCTTCTGCTCCTCCTCGCTGCCTGACCCATCCTGATGCCCTACTTCTGGTTGGAGTTCTCATCGGTTGAGTTTGCTTGCTGCTGCTGGGGGTGGCCCCATATGGACTGCCTGAAGAACCATTTGGATTGCTGGGGATAGTGCCACCTGGGGGCTGTGGAGATGGCTTGGGGATCACATATGGGGAGCTGTACTCTAATGGCTTGGGACTGTGATTGCTGTAGTGCCTTTGGGGCTGCGGTTGCCATGGGCACCTTCGTACTCAGGACTCCATCAGTGGACAGTGGATAGATTTTAACCAACCAGACTTATTGCAAAAACTGTGATGAATTTATTGGTTGCACATTTGCACTATTTGTCCATATAGTACACAATAATAGAAAGGATTTATTTATAACTGCACTATCCGTTGCACCCAGATGAGGATGGGTTCTCTTTTGAGCCTGGTTACTCTCAAGGTTTCTTCCTCATATTGTCTCAGGGAGTTTTTCCTTGCCACTGTCACCTCTGGCTCGCTCATTAGGGATAAATTCATAGGGATAAATTCACATATTTACAATATATTTTTTGTGAGTCCATTTATTTCTGTAAAGCTGCTTTGTGACAATGTCCATTGTTAAAAGCACTATACAAATAAAATTGAATTGAATTGAAAGACAGTGACTCAGCTGTTCAGAGAGCCAGAGGGAGTTCATTCCACCACCTGGGTGCCAGGACAGACAAGAATCTTGATGCAGGTCTTCCTCTTACCTTAAGGGATGATGGGTCAAGTCGAGCCACGGTAGAAGCTCAAAGGGAACAAGATGTATAGTGGAGTTTGAAAAGTACCTTCAGATAGGCATGCATGGGTCTGTTTTGGCTTTGTAGGCAGGCATCAGTGTTTTAAATCTAATACAGGCAGCTACAGGAAGCCAGTGGAGGGACCACACGATGGAGCAATGTGGAAGACATTGGAGACAAGTCATGCTGGATCAGTTGCCTGATTGTACACAGGGGAACCCCTGCCAGGAGCAAGTTGCCATCTGTGATGAGATGTCTGCCAGACATTCTAGAGACATTCTAGATTTGTGCAGAAACACGAGTGTCTAAGGAAGGATGACGAGGATGAGTTGAGTGTCAATTGCACAGCAGTGGTATGAAATACCAACCTCAAGCATTTAGTAGTTCATCTATACATGTTACACTTGTCCCAGTCCTATCATAATAAACTTAGTCCACATGGACCCAACTAATACACTATGTCATGAAAAAGTTATAGTGTATATTATCTGACATGTTGCTGAATAGTAGTTTATAGGCTGTTTCATTACTAAATGAGTAAAAAACGTGTGTTTTGTCTTGCGTTTGAGCCGAACACTGATCTATATAATCAGAATCAGCGTACACAAGCAGTTAAATTTTAATTTAAAATTAATTCATTTTAAATGGTTGGTAAAAATCTAAATGAAAGAATTAAATATTGCAGTCTTAACCCTTGGATTATGTTGAAAAAAAATGACATCCATAATGTCATGGGTCAAAGTGATGCGCACAGTTTAAATACACACAAAAACAGGCAAAGAGTCAGGTCAAAATAGTAAAACTGTATTATGCATGGTCAGAAAATTAAAAAAGATCAACATATGGTATATACAATGCACCATATTTAACAAATATTTAATAAACATATTTCTTCCCAAACTGTGGCATTTTGATAACACTGTTAAATTTAACACTGTATTATGGTTAATCTTTCCCTCTTTCTGTCAAAATAATTTTCTTGCTTTTTCATTTCTCCCCACATGGTTAGCACAGTGTAAGTGTGTGCTTTCTGCAGATGTATTTCCTGCACTGGAAATAACACTTGTGGTGCTGGTTTTACGGTCTTGTTGAAGGTGGCAGACCTGGCACCTTTTCCACTTCTTGTCATCAGCCGTTCCCACGGCATTCATTGCTTGCTGATCGGCTGCAGGTTTGGATATGCCAGCTTGAAATTTCTGGACAATGGCTGCAGCTGCCAGGGAATGAGGTGACTGGGTTCGCCTCTGGATCTTGGGAATCTGATCTCTGTGAAATTTGTCCTCATTCCATTGTTGGTTGATTTCAGTCCACAGGATATAGGCATCATAAGCGGATATATCTACAATGTTACTGAAAATCACCAGAAGCCAATGGGCAGTCATGCATTGACAGCTACAGTCAGGTCCATAAGTATTTGGACAGTGACACAATATTCAGAACTTTGCCTCTGTACAACACCACAATGGATTTGAAATGAAGCAATCAAGATGTGATTGAAGTGTAGCCTTTCAGCTTTAATTCAAGGGGTTTAACAAAAATGTTGCATTAACTGTTTAGGAATTACAGCCATTTTTTTTACAGAGTCCCATAAATAATAGAACATAATCATAAATAATAGAATTACTTTTAATAGTTGGATGCAAATACTTTGCAGTCAATGACTGCCTGAAGTCTGGAACCCATGGACATCATCAGATGCTGAGTTTCCTTCCTTGAGATGCTTTGTCAGGCCTTTACTTCAGCCACCTTCAGTAGCTGCTTATATACTCAAGTGACAGCGAATCTCGTAGTCCCTAGAACCCTAGAACTTTTGATTACACTGGAAGCTGACAATCTGCCTTGGCTTTGTTGTGGTGAAGGTGACCATTCTATACTACCATCTTTATATTTCCATGGTCCAACTCCTCTTGTTGGTGGCTATGTTCCATTGTTTCTATTGGAGGGGAATCTATGGCAGACTCGTCCTCTGAATCTTCTTCGCCTGAAGAAAATTCAGCATCTGGATCTTCAACTGTATTGTCCTCTACATCTGAAGCCTCTGAAGAAGTAAGAAGTCTTCTAGAAAACAGCCTAATCATTGGTGCGATACATTAATGAAGCCAATTAGCTGAACTAAAGGTTTGGCCTCAGAAAGGATTTAATGGTTTTCAGTCTTAATCTTGACTCAGTCTCACTTTCATTTAGACTTGATTGTGACTTGGCCTCAACCCCTTTAAGACTCTGTCTTGGCTCGATCTCAGCTAGTCCTGGTCTTGAACTTGACAATGATAGTCTTGACTATAGCCATACGTAAGATAGCATTGCTAAATACTAGGCAGTTGCCTTTTCTCTATATCACTGAATAATCTTATGATTTATAATCCTAGTATCACCCAGAAGAGGATGAGTTCCCTTTTGAATCTGGTTCTTCTAAAACTTTTCTTCCTCACAGAGTTTTTTCTCACCACTGTTGCCTCTGGCCTGTTTATTAGAGGCTTAAATCTACATCCAGATTTATGTAAAGCTGCTTTGAAAATGTCAATGTCTATTATGAAAAGTACTATAGAAACAAAAAAATGAAACTGAATTTAATAACCAAACTGCAGTTTGCAATCCACTGATTTGTAGATGTCCCTTATGTGTTGTCACATGGTCTACAAAATGACTAAATTATCAGCTAACTTGAAAAAAAAAAGAAATGAGTCAAAGCTGTTGTTCTCACAATGACTGCTACTGCTTAGTCCGATACTTAGTAAAAGGTTTCATTTGTTATGGCATTCAAGCAATCTAAAAAGAATAATCTGTTAAATTCTGCTCACTTCCAATTTAGTAAATATTTTGAACAATTGGATGAACAATTTGTAAAATTGGATGTACTTGCAGATTGAATATGCTATTTTATCTTTTCCAGAAAATTTTAAAATGAAAGTGAAAGGCACTGGAAAAATAATTTGTATATTTTCACAAAACATAGAAAACCAGCCTGCCATTTTCTCTTCCCACATACTGTATGTTCACAATGGAAAATTTACATCTTACACAAAATTACGTTTACATTAGTAGTTTTTAATTAACTTCTTTTGTTAAGAATTTTTATCCACTGGCTCCCACAGTTATTACTGTCCACAATAATTTCTAATGAACCTATTGAACAAATTAGTCATTTAAACCGCAGAGGCCCTGACAAGGATAAAACATTTACTGAATAGGAATGAATGAATGTGGTAAACACATTGCACGTCACCTCAAGTAACCAGCCATGTTCAATACGCATCCACGTTAATCATTGTGGCCTTTCTTTCTCTTACAGTGAGCTTCACGTCTGACTGCCCGCTGCCACCTGCATGAGAGTAAAACTTCCCACTCCTGCCTGCATGAGAGTAAAAACTGCCCATACCCACTTACATGAGAGTAAAATTTCCCACTCCTGCCTGCATGAGAGTAAAGACTGCCCATACCCACTTACATGAGAGTAAAACTTCCCACTCCTTCCTGCATGTGAGTAAGACTGCCCACTCCTGCTCTTGATGCAGATCACCAAAATCAGAAAATTCCTTCTTTTTTAAAGATTGTCCTCTCTCTCTTTGTGTTGCAGATGAAAAACAGTTTTGCTCTGAAACATTCACAGACGCCCCACATACTGAAACCATCTCTGAAACCATCAAGCGCACTTCTGTTTTACACTAAGCGTACACAAAATGGTCACACAGGTCTTCTTTCATACTATCTAGAACCAAGTTTAAGGATTTGAGCAAACATAGAAGCCCAAATGAGATGGAATATCACACCAAAAAGATCAACCTTTAAAAAGTCAAATATGATACATTTAGGGCATATTTTTTCTTAAGCATGTCTATCCATCTATCTATCTGTCTATCTATCTATCTATCTATCTATCTATTTTTATTGGTTTAAAATGAATACCATTTTTATCAAAGTAGTGGGTATTAGAGTAGATGCACTGTCCATCATCTTTACTGGAACTAGAACGCAACATCTGCATTTATACACTATACATTGTTTATAATAATGTGATGCTGTGTGAACATAATGTTTATGGTATACAAATGTGTAAAATCACATGTATCATTTGCTTCTGTGAATTACTCACTCATCTTTATTCTTGGTAATGTCCAAGATGATGTAATTATTTAAAGCTGATGTGCGGTGAGATTAGGAAACCCTTCTGATATTTACCTTTTATGCTCCACAGGAGTGAAAGCAGCCTGAAAGCAACCTCTTTCTACTTCTAGGTGGGAATTGAAGGGAATTGAAAGGTACCACACCAGCCAAGGTACCAGAATCTACCTATAAGTCAAGGAGTGTGACATGAAAAGATGGTGGGAAAGCTTGACTGTAAGTCAACTGGTTAAGTGTCTTGCAGAGCGCTGAAGGAACTGATGGAATTCACAGAAAAGGTGGAGATTCACATCTCTTGCAGGGAGCTAATATAGTATTAGCAGTGCTTAGGACCCTAGTATTCACTGTAAAACAGTTAGACCTTTGTAAGGGTGACACAGGGACTTCCCAGGTCAGAAGAAAGCTATCTTCTGGAAAGCTGTAAGACCTGATTAAAATATATATTCAGCTAGAAAGGCAGAGATGGAGGTGTTTGCTGGAATTGGTGGCAGGTTTTAGAAAAATGATCCACTACAGAATGTTGGAGGTGTGACATTTACATGGTGGTAGGTTGGTAACAGTGTCAACAGTGACCATGGGATTGGTGGTGGCACCAGATTTCTGAATGGGAAAGAGCATGGAGACTCAGTAATGGCACAGGTGTGGCATGACTGGATGTATCTGAAAACATCTTAAAACAAAGTGAGCCATCAATATTTTTGGGTTAGTGTTTCTCTGGGACATATTACTAACAGGGCGGCATAGTGGTGCAGCAGGCTTCATTGCTGCTTCACAGGATCTAGGGTCCCCAGTTCAATTCTGAACTATAGTTATTGTGTCTGCAGAGTTTCACATACTCTTCCCCTGCCCATATGGGGTTTTTTTTTCGGGATTTGGGTTTCTTCCCACGGGCCAAAAGAAAAAGAAAGCCTTTAGTTTTCACATATATGTTACAATACAGTGAGATTCTTTTCTTAACCGACAAAATTCAAGTGAAAAACAGACAGAAATGTTTTAGGGGAAAAAAGAAAAGAAAAAGCTTCGTTGCATAAGTGTGCACACACCTTAAATCATACTTTGTAAGAGCACCCTTTGCTCATAATACAACACTCAGTCATTTGGGGTAAGAATTTACTAACTTAGCACATCTTGATTTAACATTTTTATTCCACTCTCCCTTGCAAAAATTAAGTTGCAGATGAAAAACAGTTTTGCTATGAAACATTCACAGACGCCCCACATACCGAAAACATCTCTGAAACCATCAAGCGCACTTCTGTTTTACACTAAGCGTACACAAAATGGTCACACAATTCTTCTTTCACACTATCTAGAACCAAGTTTAAGGATTTGAGCAAACATAGAAGCCCAAATGAGATGGAATATCACACCAAAAGGATCAACCTTTAAAAAGTCAGATATGATATTTTTGCTTAAGCATGTCTATCTATCTATCTATCTATCTATCTATTTTTATGGGTTTAAAATGAATACCATTTTTATCAAAGTAGTGGGTATTAGAGTAGATGCACTGTCTATCATCTGGAACTAGAATGGAACATCTGCATTTATACACTATACATTGTTTCACAATGTGATGCTGTGTGAATATAATGTTTATGGTATACAAATGTGTAAAATGACTTTGAAAGCTTCTGTGAATTACTCACTCATCTTTATTCTTGGTAATGTCCAAGATGATGTAATTATTTAAAGCTGATGTGCGGTGAGATTAGGAAACCCTTCTGGTATTTACCTTTTATGCTCCACAGGAGTGAAAGCAGCCTGAAAGCAACCTCTTTCTACTTCTAGGTGGGAATTGAAGGGAATTGAAGGGAATTGAAAGGTACCACACCAGCCAAGGTACCAGAATCTACCTATAAGTCAAGGAGTGTGACATGAAAAGATGGTGGGAAAGCTTGACCGTAAGTCAACTGGTTAATTGTCTTGCAGAGGGCTGAAGGGACTGACGGAATTCACAGAAAAGGTGGAGATTCACATCTCTTGCAGGGAGCTAATATAGTATTAGCAGTGCTTAGGACCCTAGTATTCACTGTAAAACAGTTAGACCTTTGTAAGGGTGACACAGGGACTTCCCAGGTCAGAAGAAAGCTATCTTCTGGAAAGCTGTAAGACCTGATTAAAATATATATTCAGCTAGAAAGGCAGAGATGGAGGTGTTTGCTGGAATTGGTGGCAGGTTTTAGAAAAATGATCCACTACAGAATGTTGGAGGTGTGACATTTACATGGTGGTAGGTTGGTAACAGTGTCAACAGTGACCATGGGATTGGTGGTGGAACCAGATTTCTGAATAGGAAAGAGCATGGAGACTCAGTAATGGCACAGGTGTGGCATGACTGGATGTATCTGAAAACATCTTAAAACAAGGTGAGCCTTCAATATTTTTGGGTTAGTGTTTCTCTGGGACATGTTACTAACAGGGCGGCATAGTGGTGCAGCAGGCTTCATTGCTGCTTCACAGGATCCAGGATCCCCGGTTCAATTCTGAACTATAGTTATTGTGTCTGCAGAGTTTCACATACTCTTCCCCTGCCCATGTGGGATTTGGGTTTCTTCCCACGGGCCAAAAGAAAGCCTTTATTTTTCACATATATGTTACAATACAGTGAGATTCTTTTCTTAACCGACAAAATTCAAGTGAAAAACAGACAGAAATGTTTTAGGGGAAAAAAGAAAAGAAAAAGCTTCGTTGCATAAGTGTGCACACACCTTAAATCATACTTTGTAAGAGCACCCTTTGCTCATAATACAACACTCAGTCATTTGGGGTAAGAATTTACTAACTTAGCACATCTTGATTTAACATTTTTTATTCCACTCTCCCTTGCAAAATTTAAGTTGCAGATGAAAAACAGTTTTGCTATGAAACATTCACAGACGCCCCACATACTGAAAACATCTCTGAAACCATCAAGCGCACTTCTGTTTTACACTAAGCGTACACAAAATGGTCACACAATTCTTCTTTCACACTATCTAGAACCAAGTTTAAGGATTTGAGCAAACATAGAAGCCCAAATGAGATGGAATATCACACCAAAAGGATCAACCTTTAAAAAGTCAGATATGATACATTTAGGACATATTTTTGCTTAAGCATGTCTATCTATGTATCTATGTATCTATCTATCTATCTATCTATCTATCTATTTTTATTGGTTTAAAATGAATACCATTTTTATCAAAGTAGTGGGTATTAGAGTAGATGCACTGTCCATCATCTGTACTGGAACTAGAATGCAATATCTGCATTTATACACTATACATTGTTTATAACAATGTGATGCTGTGTGAACATACTGTTTATGGTATTCAAATGTTTAAAATGACTTAGAGAGCTTCTGTGAATTACTCATTCATCTTTATTCTCGGTAATGACCAAGATGACGTGATTATTTAAAGCTGGTCTGTGGCGAGATTAGGAAACCCTTCTGGTATTTACCTTTTATGCTCCACAGAAGTGAAAGCAGCCTGATATGTGGTTAAACCTAGAAGATTCATGACTTAATCCTTGACTGGCAGCCAAGGCGGGGGAACGTTCTCTAATCTGCACATCCTGGCTGATAACAATAAACGCAGGCACTGGGGTTTCTGTGAACAGCTGAAGCTCTGAGAGATCCAGCTTCATTTCACACTTTCTCTTCATCTGTTATTCTTCTAGGAACTTTCAATTAGCCAGCAGTGTGTCTGAGGTAGAGCTCACAGGAGTCTGTGTATCAGCAGATTGGCACGTTGCTGCTTGTCTGACAAAACTAACTAGAGGGCAGAAGAAGTAGGATAGTTCTGAGTCAAACACATCATGCCAGCATTATTGAGGTTCACTCATATGATGTACGTTACTGTAAAACACACTGACTTTCAGTTTTCAGCTCCTATTTTGCATCATCTTCAAACCTTAAAAGAAAAGCCTTTTGTAATACCATAGGTATTTTCATCACAGAAGAGTGCTTGAGTATTGCAGAAGTAGTTAGAAGTAGTAGAAGTAGAAAAAAATCCACCCTGAATGACTTGCATATTAATCTTTATAATTAACATGTAATCTTCAACAGCATCCAAGATTTATTTTGCAATGCTGCTGCAACTTTCATGTTACTACCACTGTCAACTAGCCAAACAGAGTCTCTGCTGTAATTGCATCATATAGCTGCATTGCGTTCTTGCGTCCAGAGTTTGCTGCCTCCACTACTTCTACACTGGATTTTTCATTAATATGACTTTGAATGTCACTGGTAAATGGTGAGTGAGAAGAGAAGCTCTTGACTCTTTTGAACATGTGATGATACAAGTCACGCTTTCTTTGTTTAAATCAGAACACTGCAAAGGAACTAGAATGACTGCACAGTTGGACCCAAAACCCAATAAGGAAGCTTTATGTAAGCATATGTGGTTTTAATACTAGTAATAGTTTTAGATAATTGCTAATTTCATACACCATATCATACCCCAACTTGCCTCCAAATCCTTTCACAATCCAGAATTAGAAATTGAAAGTTGTCTTATCATTATCTGAACTGAAGATGGCCCCTATGATTTTGAGAGTCTAGTGTTGCAAAGCTGGTATAGGTGAGAACTCTTTCTACTTCTAGGTGGAGCAAACAGAAGGGAATTGGAGGTACCACACCAGCCAAGGTACCAGGATCTACCTATAAGTCAAGGAGCGTGACATGAAAAGATGGTGGGAAAGCTTTTTCACAGAAAAGGTGGAGATTCACATCTCTTGCAGGGAGCTAATATAGTATTAGCAGTGCTTGGGACCCTAGTATTCACTGTAAAACAGTTAGACCTTTGTAAGGGTGACACAGGGACTTCCCAGGTCAGAAGAAAGATATCTTCTGGAAAGCTGTAAGACCTGATTAAAATATATATTCAGCTAGAAAGGCAGAGATGGAGGTGTTTGCTGGAATTGGTGGCAGGTTTTAGAAAAATGATCCACTACACAAAGTTGGGGGTGTGACATGACTGGATGTACAGTATCTGAAAACATCTTGAAACAAGCTGAGCCACCAATATTTTTTGGGTTAGTGTTTCTTTGGGACATGTTACTGACAGGGTGGCATGGTGGTGCAGCAGGCTTCATTGCTGCTTCGCAGGATCCAGGGTCCCCGGTTCAATTCTAAGCTTTAGTTATTGTGTGTGCAGAGTTTCACATACTCTTCCCCTGCCCATGTGGGATTCGGGTTTCTTCCAACCTCCCAAAAGAAAAAGAACGCCTTTATTTTTCACATATATTTTACAATACAGTGAGATTCTTTTCTGAAAAATAAAGGCTCTCTTTTTCTTTTGGGAGGTGGGAGGAAACCCAAATCCTACACGGGGAGGGGAAGAGTATGCAAAACTCTGCACACACAATAACTAAAGCTCAGAATTGAACCTTCCTTGCAAAATGCTCCAGATCTATCAAATTGCTAGTAGAGCTCCTATGCTCTTTAAATCATCCCACAGGTTTTCCATAGGATTTACATCTGGGCTCTGACTGGGCCATTCCTAATTGTTGACCTTCTTTTGAAGTGAATCCTTTGGATTTGCGTTTTAGGTCGTTATCATGCTGGAAGGTTAAATTTGTCTTCGTCTTCAGCTGTCTAACAGAGGCCTACAGGTTTTGTGCCAAAGTAAAGTGGTATTTGGAGCTATCCATGATTCCCTCTATCTTGACTAGAGCCCCAGTCCCAGCTGAAGAGAAGCAACCCCATAGCATGATGCTGCCACCATCATGCTTCACCATGGGTATGATGATCTTTGGGTGATAAGCTGTCTTGTTTTTCGCACCAATCATATCTTTTAGAATTATGTCCAAAAACCTTGGTCTCTCTGTTGGTCTCATCAGAACATTACACATTTTGCCATGTTTTTGGGGTGATTTAGTCAGACTTAGACTTTTTTCCCCATGAAACAGGGCTTCTTTCTACCCTACCCCATAGCCCAGATGTGAAGAATATGAGAGATTGTTGTCACATGCAGGGAGTGGCCAGTACTTGCCAGATATGCCTGCAGCTCCTTTAACGTGGCCATAGGTCCCTTGTTAGCCTCTTAGATGGTCCAACTGGTCTCTTTCCATCCTCATAGCCAGAAATGTCTATCAGATGACATTTATTTTTGTTTCACAGACTATATTTTGTTGAAACACAAGACAAGATAATTCAAGCTCAAGTTGTTCATAGTACTCCATCTTTAATTGAGAAGAGTGACAATATTCATCATAACCATAGTCATCATTATTACCGTAAACATTATTATCATCCTTCATGCTGACTTGTCCACAGTCCCTTCCTCAGACTACATTCAGACTCCTAACATCTGAGAGATTTTGTGGATAAAGCGTTCAGTCTCCTGAGAGTAATTCCCTCGTTCTTCACTGGACAAAGAGGAAAGCTTTGACCTTGGAAGAGTTGCCTGGTGGATATGCACACTCACACAAACACACACTGCAGCACTCCACATAACAATTCTATTCGTTTCCAGCCCAAGCACATCATTTTTTTCCCCAACAGCCCTCAGAGGAGATGGACCGTGGTGATTATCAATCCTCTGCAAACAGTGGAGGGCCGCAAAGGCGCCATAAAGCACAAGGGGTTGAAAGATGCAGCCAGATTGCACTTTTGTCCTGCACACAAATCAGCGAGGTGTTTTTCACCACTGTGTGTCTGAGATGGAAAATGTAGACTCAAACAGTAACAGCGAGATATCTTAGTTACATCTGGTGGCTTTTATGGACAATATGAGACATATCAGCACTGTGGAAAGGAAAAATTAATAATTGATAAGAAAGCTAGATTAGGCTGTGAGGTTAGTCACAGCTTTACGTTTAGCACAGCATGTCTTTCTATCTTTAAATATATATTCTGATTTTAGCGAAGGATAGTCGAGTGTATGGCAAAGTACTTATAACCTTCAACAAGTTAGAAAATCATAACATTGAAATAACCAGCTCAAGTGTAATCCACGTAGATCTTTCTATACAATGTGAAATGAGCCTGCTGTTGACTTGCTGTTTTTATGTATACACATTCCCTTCCATTTGTTACTTCTGCAGAAGTTCCAACTTTGCTAATAATAAAAAAAAAATTTACCCCAGAAGCCCTAGCGTATGTCTGTGGACAGGACATCTCCATAGTGAGAGCATAAATGATAATATGTATTGGTTGAACTGATATTTAACTGATAAGTGCAATCTTCAGAAACGTGTCATTTATAAGCACCTAGCTGAGTGTATAACTATAATAATATTGTACATTTATACAGCTGATACAAAATGTGCATATTCCTGTACTACTGCACATCATAATAGACCATCTACAACTGCACTGTGAAAGATATTTACTGTTTGTAGATATTTCTAAGCATGAGTAGAGCATAAAAACTGTACTGACATGAAAGGAAAATATCAAACCAAACAACTTCATACTCAAATAGCAACTCCATATATTCAATATATAAATATATATAGCAACTCGATATATTCAGTATATAAATATATATAGCAACTCCATATATTCAGTATATAAATATATAAAAGAAAAGTATGATAGCCTAGATATTGAAAAGACATATTAAATGGCGACACTCAGCACATCCTACATTGCACTCTTATTATTAAACGAGCTGTATGTTCATACATAAACGCAAAATACCTTTTTTTGTAAAAAGAAAAAGCACATTCCACTTTTTTTCACACACACTTTACCAATTTCTCTCACTTAGATCCAGATAGATATTTTTAGTAACTCTTAGACAAAACGATCATGTGATACTGATCATGTGATACCGATCATGTGATACTGTCAAATTTCCCAGATCAACATTATGTTATTGTTGGTGGATGTTTAAGCCACTGTCAAACGTTATTTTCATCATGATATTTCCCTTACTAGGTAGTCATGGTGGCATGTCATTTTAGAGAGAACGAAGGGGTATGGTTATTTAAAAGCTGGTGAGGCAAGTGTCCAGTGTGACCGCTACTAATCAGCAGCTCCTCCTTTTTTTTTTACTGTGCAAAGAGACCATAGTCCCACTTTCTTCATTTTTCTTGCCTCATAAGATTAAGGTTCATGAATTCACAGGACAATGTTCACCTAGCTAAAGTGAACCCAAAGCAAAAGTAACTGCTACTAGAAGCAAATGGGTATTTTTCTTACCCTGTGTCCTTTTCCCTTCAGTAAATTTGCTTTTCCTCCAGGAAAATTTTATTCACATTTGGTCTCAACGCTGCTTCAACTGAGCAAGAAGAAAAGTGTACTTTTCAAGTTTCTGGCATATCAAACGTCGTAAATGCTACAACAAAGCCATATATGTTTGCACCTCTACTGCTGTAAATGTAAGCTAATTTTTGTATTCCTAGCCTCCTATTTCTGCATTTCTAATTATAATTTCCTAGTTTCTCAAGTCATGCTCTAGTTCTTACCCTAGCCTACCTGTTTATTCTAAGCTTATGCATCTGCTTATTATGACTTGCAGTACTCTGACCCCCACTGTGGCTTATCACTGTGATTCTTGGATTTGCTTCAAAAAGTACACTCATACCCAGGTTTACTGACTTTGAATCAAAAGGGTTAAACTGATAAATATGCTGTAGTGGGACTAAGGTAACTCAGTCAATGAGTACCAGAAGATGCACCACTGTCACTGTCACTGTCCAATCACAGCTGGGGCCTCAAGCAAGGGCCTGTAGATCCTACAGGCTCCAGAGGGATACCATGCGTCTTGACCCTGCTGTCTTTAATGTGTAAGAACGAGCATCAGGATAGTAACTTTCATTCTTTTATCTTTAGTAAGCACTTTGTCCTGGTCAGGGTCATGATGTATCTGAAGGCTATGCTATAGGCTGAGGTGGAAATACACTCTGGATGGGACATCGCTCTCGTTCACAACTAGAGGTAAGTCAGAGTAACCAATCCACCTACAAGGTGGATGTTTAGGATTTCTTAGGAGGAAACCATAGAACTCAGAAGTGTTGAAGTGCATAAAGCTTGACTTTTACCACAGTAACTGTAACTTACTGGCTATATACTGGCTTGTTCATGCATTCGTGTTTGCAAAAGTAATGTCAGACATTTTGCTCCTTGAGTTTAATGGAACCAGTTGACAGCCCAATCCACACAATGCCAGATCTCTGCAGTTTATTCTGACATAAATATATCAAAAGAGATGAAACCTGCTTTATAAAGCATTACCTGCAGTCCAGTTGTTGTTTCACTGCTCCATTAAACATCATATTGACATTTCAATTCTTAAAAAAAATGAATCGAATGTTATTGCACGGTGTGGAGTATAGTGTGACTCAGTAATGTCCTGCAAGGGCCATCCACCATATGGTCCACTGATGATTATCATCCAGTGTTTATATCGATTTCTTGGGTCTATTTGCAGACCCTTAAATTCTTAAGGATTCTTAAATGCATCTTACAACAAATGTTATGTGTTCTAAAAGCAGGGAAGAATAATGAGTAGAAGAAGAGGACCTCTAATGCACACATCATGTGAAGATTCTCCAATTCTCACAGAAAGGCTGTGGTTAGACAGAATGATAAATTGGATTTTGGTCTGATGTTGTTCTTCTTCTTGAATGAAGAATATGTATACACCACAAATGACCACATTACACATGACTCCAGCTTTTCAATTCTGTCTGGGATCATATTTGCTCTCCAGTGCTGTCATTTCTATAGAAAATATATCTAAATACAGAAGCCTACACTTCTTAAAAATATGCCAAAAGAGCAGTTTTCTATTTCTCCTCAATAAAAACAACAGATGAGCCAAATGACATATGAATCTGGAATGACTGACAGTGGCGTAGGTGCTAAACTCTCCGATATTAAATGACCCCCTGGAAGCTCCGCCCTCTTTTCCCATCGCACAATGGTAATGTTTTGGCCAGTGCTCTCATCTTGAATCCAGCTTGAAAGTTTTGTGTTGCTTAAATTTGGAACAAAAAATTTAACAAGTATATAGCTAACATCAGCTAATTATATTTATTAGGGATGCCAGCAAAAATTTTTGTACAAAAACAGCACTTTTGGTTTACATCCACAGGAGAAAAAGGCTGAAATGTTGCTGAAATGTAAAAAGGTAAAACGATTAAATTGGTCTACAACAAAGTGTCTAGCGTTTTACAAATAATTTTAATGGTAATGATAATTACAAAGTGATTAAAAACACTTGCTCTTCTGCACTAATCAGTACTGACATTTGTAAAAGGACTGTATTGAAAATATTTATTTATTTATTTCGGTGAGATTATCCCCTGAAGCAATGGCAAATCTTGGGCAAAAAATATTTTAGGGAAGTACAAAATCGTTAGTGTATGCAGGTGGAACCATCCACAGGAGCTCCAAGTACTTGCCAATATCAAGCACAGGAGTGTGTGATATCTCTGAACATAATTATACAGCTTTCATAAAGGCTGTCTAGCTCCTGTTGGTCGAACATGGATTCTTTTGGCTGAGTCACTGCCTCTATCAATGCTGCTGTCTTTCATTTCAATCCCTAGACACCCACATACAGGCACATACACACCCCTGCCTCTCACCTGGCCATGTTCCACTCTGTACTGATAATGCAGAGACAATAGTCGAGCTTGCTGAGAGCTGTGTCTGGCCTCGAAAGAAAGGAAAAGGACATGTTGAGCAACGGGCAGAGTAAAGCATGCAGCCTGACCATTGTGTTACATCCTTATTGCTACACTATGACGACTTTCTCATTAAGATGGAAGAAATATTGCAGGATGTGATAAGGAAAATGTATACAATGGAACACAATGGGAGATGGGATGAGACGTAGCTAGCGGTGTCCTAGTGATGTCGCAGCTTTATTTTTACCGAAAAGGTTACTTCCTGTTTTAATATCTTAAGGACACCTGTCTGACATCCAACCATTATACTAAAATCATAAATAATTATGAGGAGCACGTAGCTGGCATGCTTTCATTTTTATCCAAACACTTTAGATTATGTCTGGAGTGTTTGCCATCAGTGCTCATGATTGCTTTCGATAAAACGTGACAGTCGACACGAGCACTTGTCCTTTCTGACTGTGTGGCTGTGAATTACAATGATCTCTAGAGCTGTGTGATTAAGATATGAAGTAGTGATGAGTACACAGGCTGATGTAACTCTGCTGTTTCTGTTCAGGTTTGGAAAAATAGTCAAGAGACAGAGAAAGAGAGAGAAAGACAGAATGTGTCTTTCATCTGCATGTCTATTCATCATTACTCATTCAAGCAGAGGGCAGAAGCTCCACGTCTGCAGGTCTGTCAACTTTCCTAATGCAGCTAAGAACAAGGACAACGATGGCCACTTGGCATGGACGTCCTACATGCTCAGCTAGCTATGTCAGGTTTGTTTCATTGCAATTTTTACATTTTGAAAGCCTTAAAAAGGTGAAGCCATACTTTTATATTACAAAATGCTTAATACCTCCAAATGTAGGCTGCTAAAACTAAATAAAATTAGAATAAAATAAAAATAGTTTATATGCTAAATGTCTTATTTGATCAATTCTATACATTTTTTATTAATTAATTCTTAAATGAAATAGTAATCAAGAAAACAATGTATAAAAAGAGGAAAATACCTAGATTTATTTTGTCCGAATATTTATTCAAGTGGTAACACATTCTAACGCATCTAACACACACTGTTAATCTTTGCTGTTTTTTTTTTTTAATAACTAACACCCGATGCTGATCTAAGAATCTAATACATTGCTATAGGATAATTTTTTCTATTGCTTTAAGTAAATTTAAATAAACTCTTCTCTATTACTGAGGTATGATTGTATCTTGCTTGAAGTGTACATTTTCAGGGGAAAAAAAAGCTCATGTTGAGGTAATATGGCGTCGTGGTCAGACCTGCAGTCCTAACCACTGTATTTAAGGACGTAATTCTGTTGAACTGGAAGATTTCAAAGACCAACAGTGCCATCTAGCAGCTCCCAGAAATTCCAGCCTCTCAGCCCAAACATCCTCTGATTAAATCATGTACTAACCTAGCTCCATGATTTCATACAACTTTTGATTATAAAGAATTTTTATTTGTGAGACATTCACTTAATGTATAGGAATGTGTGCATGCTCATCTAAACCCTTGAATCTGACCATGTTTAGATGGAGCAAATCTCATTTGAGGCAAATCCCATAAGATCAGCTATACTGTGAGGTAAAAATGCTCTTCCTTGAGAAATACTTTCACTGACCACTTCACTTGGGACATCTGTACACCTGATCATTCATATAATTTTCCAATCAGCCAGTCAGCAGCAGCGTGACGCATAAAATCATGCAGATACATGTCAAGAACTTCAATTAATGTTCATGTCAAACGTCAGAATAGAGAGAAAATGTGATCCTTGTGACTTTGACTCTAGTGCCAGGTGGTTTAAGTATTTCAGAAACTCCTGGGATTTCACGCGTAACAGTTTCTTGAGTTTACACAGAAGGGTGAGAAAACCGAAAAACCTCCAGTGAGCATCAGTTCTGTAGGTGGAAATGCCTTGTTGATGAGAAAGGTCAGAGGAGAATGGACAGACTAGTTCGAGCTGATAGGAAGGCAACTGTAACCCAGATAGCCTCTCTTTTCTACTGTGGTGAGCATCAAGCATCTCTGAACGCACAACACAACCTTGAGGTTATCCACCTCCGGCTACAGCAGCAGGAGACTACATCGGGTTCCACTCGAGTCAGCCAAGAACAAGAATCTGAAACTACAGTGGGCACAGGCTCAACCAAAACTGGACAGATGAAGATTGTAAAAAACATAACCTGGTCTTTTGAAAACAGATACTGAAACAAATGCAATCACAGATACAGATACCGATAGTGGCACTGCATTAGCATAAAGTTGACCGTTACTTTCACAAGTGCACCACTGATAGATGTGATATGTGTGATACGTTGGAACATAATTCTGTTCAGAGTGTGTTTAAAAGTGGCTCCTTACCTCTGTTGTCTCCGATAGAACCACAGACACAAACACATACTGCTACATCTCACCATCAGATGTCAGTGGGTGCATCATCTATTTACACCTCATAATATTTTCCAACACAGAGCTCTATTTGTGAGACAAGCACTGAAAGCCACATGTTGTTTAAGAACAGGAAATGGCTTTCTCCTGAAAAAAAATGTGTGAGCTCCAGTTGCATGCAAGAAACTAGTTAACACTAGTTAGCAACCACTCAAACCATTTTTTTATTTGTTATAATCTTTGTATATAGAATGTAAATGACTGTAAAGTAGTGTTTATGTAATATACTGTGAAATAATATGCATTTCAAATTGATGGCCCTCTGTATGGCTATGCTTGAAAGTCATCCAGTTGTGCTCGTGTAAATAAGAGATCTACAGAAGTCATAAATGACTAAGATCACCTTTTTTGTTTCAGATTTATAGTCAATTTAAAAATTTAGCTGAACATACAGACAATATCTCAAAAAGTGATGGTCCTTTTCGCTTCTGCGTAAACTATCATGTTGGAAACGTCGCCTCTCTTTATAAAGACTAAAATTGGGTCATGAACAGAACAGAAAGGTTAAAAATGCCATGGGTGGCCATGTTGAATGCAGAGTGCACACTCAGGAGATGAGCTTCACTCAGTGTTGGTCTGCTGCAGGAGCTAAATGCGGGTGTCTGAAACTCTGAACTGTCTGTGGTTTTGCCTTGTCTCTGTTTATGGCCCTTCTCCTTTCCTCTCTCTCTCGCTCACTCTATCCCTCCAGAGAGAAAATGGGGTTAAAAGCAACGGTGTTTGTGGTAATTTATTTTGAAGTAGACTGTGCACTGGCTGTTGGGGGGGAAGGAAAGAAGGCAGTGCTCGAGAAAAATACATACTTAATAATGAGGGAAATGTCTCTATGTGGTTTAGGCTGTTTTGCTAATCAGTGGTTTTGTGACACATTTTTGTTTTAAACTTGTGCTGCTTGCCAAGTTTCGGGCAAATGCACCAGCATGTGCTATGCCAATGCAAAACTTTGATTTTTATCATTATCGCTATGAATGGGAATTCATTCCACAGCCCAACATGCAAATTTACGTATTTATTAAACTGACTGGGACAAGAATACTTTGTTGTACTGTTTAAATGATAGGGTTAATATAAAACATAAACAAACATTTTGTATACTTCAAAGTCCTATACAGGATGTTCCTCACTGTATCGTCACTGAAGTGGAATTAATGTATCAAACATTAAAAAATTTTCTTTTTTTTTTTAATTCAAGAGCGTCATCTTGTAGCGACTTTACTGTTTTTCTGTTCAGTGAATTGTAGTGACGGTGTTTTTCCAATCTGGTTGACTAACAAGCTCAGTCATCTTTAATTCCCTTTCCTTCATTATACATTTTTAAAATATAAACTGAAAATGAAATTAGACTCAAAATCTCCATTTCACCAAACACCAAAAGCTCTACATCTGGCAACATTTCGCGACTGTAACGGAGACATATTTTAAGAGCAAGTAAGTTCAAAAAATGTGTGTGTGTGCGTGTGCGTGTGGGTGTGTATTGTATATTTGCTTACTTATATTTGTGCATTTGAACTCCTTGATAAATGAGCACTGATTTTTGCCTAAATTAATTGTGTTCTTATAAATATAAAACCATTATGTGTTCTACATACTAATACTATACCTTCTATATATTAAACCACATTTTCACCAATACTCAAGGCCAAAGAGATACAGTTTCAAAATAATGCACCCAAATTCTCAAAATAGTCAATGGTCATTTTGCTTCATATGTGGTTTTTTTTATCTTAAATACAAAAATGAATCCAAGGTACACAGCAACATCAAGATTAACGAAATTGTCTGTGCAGTTTATTCTGTGTTTCTGTTCAGTTTTAATTTTGAGCCTGAACTTTGAGAGTTTCAGGGATTTCTTTTAATTGATATGAAATCCCACCATCTGGCTGTCTCTCCTCCTAACTCTGGGGTTGGATCAGAAATTCAGATATGCTTCATTTTTAAAACATAAATCGAAGTGATGTAGTTGAGTTTCTGTATGTTCTACAAACTATCTCAGTATGGAGCATTAGGATTTCACATTCTTCATATTATATATGAGAAGAGCATGCTTTGTGGGAGTTTACAGTAGTTTTGTTTCACCAGTATACCATGGCGTGATGAGCTCTATCTACGTTTGGACATAAACCAAGACCTGTTATTCTCGAGGATGCATTTTACTGCTACTGATACCTTTAAATCAACTAGAATCTCCACCTAATAATAATAAACCAGACTAGAGATCCCGAGAACTATTCTTTAAATTCATTTTACAAGAATTAGCAATAACACAACTACGTACAATCAAGGTATACAGTAAGCTTTAAGTAAAAATACTATTACAACAGCATATTGATCAATAAATTGAACAAATGTTAGCTAAGGCTAAAGCTAATGTAACAGATGCCTCAATCTAGCTTAGTTATCTCACGATAAACATAGCCTACCAGAAACACAATCACAACTACAAATCCAATCACAAAGCTAATCTTACTGGACTTCACTTGCAGTAGATAATATTAAGAAGATTAGCTAACAACGGAGGTTCACATAAAGATAAGTTTAAAAGTAATAAATACTAATACACATTCTAACACTGCATAAACTTCCTCATTAAATAACAAGACACATTCTACAAGCTTTTATCTAAAATGTGATTTGTTGCTATCTTGCTTTGAAATTCCAGTGATTTTTATATTCAAATGCTGTGTAATTCTTCAAAAATCTTTGTGAGCAATCTGGAAAGTTGCCTCCACCAAGAACCTGACACTGATGATGTGTCAGTTTAAGCCCAATGTGCATCTACATCTATAGATTATATAGGAAATAAAAACTGGCAACTCATGGCATATACTGTATGTATAATGGGCATCATTTATCAGTCTTTTAACAAAGATGTGTGTAAATGTTTTTCATAGGTCACACCGAACTAAAAATTCCTGCCAGATTTACAAAAGTTTCATTAAACCCTGATTTTCTTCGTACTCACATGTGTATGTTGATAAATGTCAATCGTTCATAAATTACCAGGCTCGTTCACAGTACCGCTGATTTACATTTAGCCACGCCCACAAAGGCAAAGCTAAAAATAGTGAGCTAAAAATAAAAAAAGGCAACTAAAAGGGGAAAGAGCGCCTCCTAAGCACAACATGCGCTAAATCTTCCAGTAATGCAGCTTAACCACTGCAGTGTGTCAGCTACTATAGACACATGCTAACTCCTTTACATGCCAGTTTGTCCTGTTTGAATGGCTAGACTTATTTGTCTTCATTTATGGATTTGTTGTGGATCGCTTTCTTACAAAAGTTTTATTAAATCCATGTGTGTAATGGCAATTGATTTTGATAATTGATACTTGACAGTGTAATCTATATATAAAATCACAGTAACTCATAAACAGTTACATTATTTGAAGCTGATCAGTCAAGGTTCCCATTAGAGAGTCTATATATATATATATATATATATATATATATATATATATATATATATATATATATATATATATATATATATATATATATATATATATATATATAATAATAATTAAAATTTATAGGTAAAATGTATAGGTAAATTCAGGAGCAAATGTAGGATACAAATGTTTTTTTTTTCTAAACTAACTGGTTTTTCATGAGTACCACATTACCACTGTTTGGTAAATGATGCTCATTGTTTCCATGGTAATATGATATATATATTTATCTGGTAAATATGTGAACTAGTCAACAAGTCAAACACTACATGTATAGCTAAATGCTAGGAGGAATTGGTTAAAACAGGCCTGCTTTTTTGTCATTGCCTCCACAGCGTAATAAAATACTGTCAAAGATTTAGTTTTCTGAGAAATACGTAGTATCACTTTCGGTATCCACTTCAGCGGTTCACAACTTATATTTTACTGGAGCCAGTTTCATTAACAGTCATCAGTTTAAAAAAAGGCCATGTCCATCATGTTTATTCTCAGTCTGAGTCATTGCGATAAAAGCATTGAGCCGATCAGTGGGTTCGCTTCACAGAACAGATTGCAGATTAGGTGGAGATGACTGGGGGCTGTATCTTGCATCTGAGGTTCAGATAATACAGAGTTTCATAGAGTACACAAGGTGGAGTGGAAGTTTATATGAGCAAGGAGAGACCATTACAGGAGGGACATACACAGCTAAAGAACATAGTATGTTTAAAAAAAAAAGATGTGGTGGTGTGGTGAGGTTTTCATGCGTACTGGAGCTGAAATTCACAACAGATTTTGATCTTGACCCAAAGCGGTCTGTAGCTTCAAGTATACATCTTCTGAAAACAGTTTGTTCTGTTCACTAGTGCATCCCAAATTGTCAAAGGCATCGTTTCCTACTCTACTAATACATATTCTACTCTACTACGCAGTACATAATGACTATTATATAATGTAATTACTGATATTTTAAGTAAGGAATGAAACACTTGAGACAAGCTGTTATAAGAAAATAATAAACGTTGGGATGGTTTGATGAAGCAGAGTTACAGTTACTAGCCCAAAGTTGATTATTTTCCTCTAACAGCACATCATGATTTATTGTATTCCTCTTATACAACAACATTTTACCAACTTTTATTATAACCTGTATTCATTAAAGAATGACGCATCATACTTTTTATCAGTTGAGGGAAGCCTGTGAAACAAGTTCCTGTTCTCACTTACGTTATAGCAGCTATAAACTGTCATTCCCTCAACAGCCTCTGGTTTTTTTCTCTCTCTTGAAGTTGAAGAAATGAAAAACAGCTTGTCCTGTTCCCAAGAGTAAACTCTTCTGTCCTGAAGATGTCAGAAAACGTATTTAGAAAAATTAATTTTACGTCAAACTGGTAGAAAAAGAGTTGACACTGGAGACTCCTTCCATAAATGTTAAATTAACTTCTCCTTACAGAAAACTTATTACCATTTCGATGATTAATCTATTTTTGTAGAGTGTCCGCTGTGTAAGTCCCTGTGTTATTTGTCTGATTAATAAATGATAAATCAGACGACTGACTATATTTCAAATCTGGGTTTATTCTATCTAATAATATATAATGGCACTGGCACAAGGGTAGAGAAAGAAGTAGGCATGTGAAAGAGCAGGAGTGGGAAAGAAAAGGATGAGAAGTGCAGAAAGTGCAGCTCGTGATCCCTGTCATCAACTGTTGAATTTCATTGCAGGGTGCTCATCACAGGCGACAAATTTCTGCTGTCAAAATCAGATATTATCCCGCTAAAAATGAGAGGTCTGGTCCCCTTTGACCACAAATCAGATGCAAAAAAATTCTGGCAGGAAACGTTTTTTTCATAAACGCCATCTGTAAAAGTGCATCACTGACTAGTAAGGTCAGAACAAGCTGAATGTTTGCTCTTCGCACCTGTAGCGTCAAAATCAACACCATTGTTCTTTTTGCCATTCTTCAAGCCAATAGGAGCACAGTGAGTATCACTGGACTATCTGGAGAATAACTATCGCTTCACCCCAAATCCCAAACCAGCGCACTAAAGAGTCAAAATTGTTATGTTGATGGAAATAACAACCCACCATTAGTATACGGTATACAGAACTATTTTTTTTTTGACTTCGTATAGTTATTAGTTTCTTAGATTGATCAGATGAATTGAATGGGTTTTAATTCAAACCTCAATAACTCTAAAAAACAACTCGGCCTATAAATAACGTTCACTTGGACCAAACATGTTCTGTCTGTGCTAATTTCAGGAATAAAAAGCACTTTTTTTGCAGTTAAAGAGCTCCGTGGGTGCAAAAACTTTGGGAATATCTGGTATACAAAACTAAAAATGGGCACTAAACATTATACATTATACCATTTGACCTTATACACTATAATACCACTGGTGTTATACTCCAACAAGTGTCATCCTTACTATAGCATTTATAGGAATTTAGCATGTATGTTTAAAGGAATTTAGTTGTTTTTTAATCTGAAATATTAAGGGTGTTTGTGCCACCTATCCTTGTTATCACCCTGGAGTGTAGAAACTTTGTGAAGTTTCACGTGAGAACCTAGAGATCCTGAAAGTGCTGCTAACACTACAGTGGAATGAAGACAGTAAAGAGAGAAGCTCAGAGGAGGAGAGGTGGTGGTTGTGGTGGTAGTGGTGGAGGGGGTGTGTAACGGTTTCCCTTCTACTTCAAACACATCTCTTGACACTGTGGAAATGTAACCAACGCTCAGAGCGCGTAGAGGCAAAAGTTATCTAAAGGGACGCCTCTGCAAACCAGAGGGCTGATGGAGAAAGTAAACAAGTACACACACGCACACACACTCACACACTCTCACACACACACACACGCACACACACACAAACATCACACGCACATACTGTACTTGAGTGAGTTCCAGAATAAAAATGTTGGCTATAACAAAAAACTTACCGGTAAACACATAAATATATCAACCAGAGCACACCTGATTTTATGTCTCTTCCATACTATTATATATTTTCATATAAAGGCTTAAATTTATTTTTATTTATTTGATATATGCCTTTTATACCACAGCACTGTTGAATTCTCAGATCTGATGGGTCAGAAGGTGTTGATTAATTTCTCACAGTAGCGCAGCTGCAAGTCACAAGTTAATTTGAATGTGCTCATTGTAATACGTTGTCGTTTCTGTAGTAATAAATTACACAGGGACTTGTATGGCACTTACTCCACATCAAAGAATATAATGGTGAATGGTGAAGTTTTCTGTGAAGACATTTTTATTCACATCTATGTAATATTCATGGAAGGAGTCTCCGGTGTCAGCGCTTCGTACCAGTCAGAGGTAAAGCTGTAAGCTTTCCAACATTTTTCTCAGTAACATGACAAACTTCCTTTTTTGTCTCATTAATGTCGAGAGAAGGTGAGGGAACGACGGTTTATAGCTGCTAGAACATAAGTGAAGGAAATAACTTGTTCCATGGATGTTCCACAGTGTTAAATGTAACTATAAACAACTATAATTTTTTTTTCAGGTGTTTTAGAAAATAATCAATTTCAAGGTGTAATAGTAACTCTGCTTCACATCAGGTCACATCACGCCACCCTGTCATTGATTTTCCAATTTATTCCTGATTATTGGTGGACAGAACACTGAAAAGGAACACTGTGAGTATATATATATATATATATATCCTCCTTAATATAGATGTGTATTCTGTTTTTTTATATATGTATTATTACCAATACATTTTTTTACATTATGTATATTTATGAGTTAATATACATAAATAATAAATAATCATTCCAGTCCTACTTCTCATTTGACCCATGAAGGTGTTTTTTAGGGGAAAAGGATATTTTAAAAAATTATGGTTTAATTATGGGAAAAAAAAAAAAAAGGAAAAAAAAGAAAACAACAGAAACAAGTAATGTTCCTCTTTTCTAATCATGTTTTTTCTTCTTTCTTATAAATTTATGCTTGTAGATTACATCTTATACCAACTGTGATTTATCATATATATTACTGTTGGTTTCATTTTTGAATACGCATTTGAAAGGAAGAATCAGCGGAATTTAAAGCTTTAGGTCGAATGTAAAATAGTTCATCAGTTCTTCCATTACTATCTGATGTGAAAAACACAAGAGTGAAATCTAAACCGTATTTTTATTGTGAGATTGTTAAATCTAAGCTGTAAGTTGACGCATTCGCAACTTCGAAAAGAATTAAAAACAAATGATTAATGTCTGTGGAAATGTTTTACTTTATTTAAATACTATCTGAAAATGTATTTCACACTTTATACACTTTAGGTTTAGCAACAGTCTAATGAGAATCTTCTTCAATGAGAATATTCAAATGGCCAGAATACTATGAAACACCAAAAATGACGAGAGCTCTGTCTTTACAGCAATGTATAAAGCGCAAAGTGTGGTTTCTAGTCAAAGTGACTCAAAATGTTGGAAAATTTCACACTCGAATTACTCAAAACTAAAGTGTACAATTTTTATACGAATCTGTATTTATCTCATGTCAGAGTCACTTACAGTAACAGTGCAAATGTTCACGCTCACATGACTAATATTTGCTGCTCCAGATGTTAAAAGTGCTTGGGTGAACATCCTCAATGAGAAAGGTCAGAGCTCTCACATGCTACTATACAGTGTCTACAGATGATGAGGTTTCAGTTACAGAAGACCAAATTCAGGGATTACACATGAAAAAGCTTGTCTGTGGGAACTCTGTGGGGTTTATTGTGTGTTTATGTGCTGTGTGCACTTACACACTGAGTATAATAATTACATCTGTGTAGGGATTGTTGAGCATGAGCAGGGTATGAGATAATGTGTGAATTATTATATTACAAATGATATAAGTACAGCCAGTGATAGTAATTGTGTAGGTGTTTTATTAAGTGCCCTTAAGTTCAAGTGTAAATTGGCTTATACTACAGCGCTGCTGTATCTCTAATCTGATTGGTCAGAAGGTGTTGATTACTTTGCTGTAACAGCAGCTCTGACAGTAATGCCAGCTGTAATTTAAATCACAGGTTTATATTAACTGCTTGTTCTAATACATTATCGTTTCTATAAAAACAGCTCAGATGCACTTGAATGGTAGAGACTCCGCATAATCTAAGAGGAACAAGGAACAGATTTAAAGAATGTGTTGTTATGTTGTTGTAATGAATAAAGAGGTATAATACTGTATGTAGATATGGTGAAGTATGGGGAGGTTTATTTAACATTTCTGGAGATTCAGGAGTCTCAAGTAGTGTGTGGGATTGCACAATTTAGGGTCACTTTAAAATCAGTTGATCCTCTCTTTATCCCATATCATCATAGGAAACATCAGAGTGATATACATTGCTTATGGGCATTCAAGATAGCATCTGCTGAATGGTTAGGTCAATTGATTCTGTTGAATGGGTCTGCCTGTTTCTTTGATCACTGTCTGAGTCAAATGTGAATGGCGTATCCTAGGTGTGGATATAGATATGTTAATTGGATTAGGCCTGGTGAAACTCTCTGCAGGCTCCTGTAGCTTCTCATTTCCTTTGTAACACCTCTAAGGGAGGCCCAGTGAATACTTATAAAATTAGAATGTACGTCTCCGTTAGTTAGACTTGATGACTACAGCACGAAACAGCATATTCTGATGTTGTAGACTGATGCTGTCATCTGCATTAAAAAAAATCCCGGTGAAGATACGTCCAAGTCTCCTCTTCTCTGCAAACAAACACTCCTAACAAGCATCAGCACTTTGTAACAGTCAGTAGGTTTTCCCAAATGAGAAGATCTTCAGGACCTTGCGCTTTGTGGTTACTCCATAACATGACAAGCTACGTTTTTTGACTTATTAAATTCAAAGGACAGAAAAAGGCTGATGACAAAACGACTGCTATATTGTACCTCATAATAGGAACTACCTTGTTTCACAGATGTTCCACAACATTAAATGCACCTATAAATGGATAACAATTAAAATGTGAAACATGGCATAAGAGGAATAAAACAAGTAGAACTCAGTGCCTCTGCTGCCAACAAGTCTAGTCTTCTTGTTACTAATCTGTATGCCTCAAATATCAGTCAAATATATTTCAAGTAGGAAGGAAGCTACTGAAAACAAATCGAACTTGACGCCAACTGTGTTGATGGGGACGCATGCGTCACCAACAAGTCTAGTCCTTCTTGTTACTAATTTGTATGCCAGAGCTACCCTAAAAATATACTTCAAACGTGAAGGAAGCTATTGAAGGAAAACTATTTCAGACACTTGCTGTGACCTTGATCCTGTTTGGATCAATTCCAAAATCTAATCAGTTAAACTGATGGTTACAGTGATAATTCCATATAAATCTATTCAACCGTTCGTTCTCAGGAATCTTGGATAGATGCACGGACAACCCATAAACGTAATAGTAATCAATTTTGGGATAGTAACAGTAACTCTGGTTCATCGGACTACTCTGTTTTTGATTATTTTACTGTAACAGCACAACACAGTGTGTTTTATTCCTTACTGACTGCGTGCTTGTGACAGGATTTCTGTAACACTCGAGAGACCAAAAGTAACTGGTTTTGACTTCACGACCTCCCAGGGAGTAGCACAGAGGTTTAACCACTGCTCCACAACGATACCTACAATCCAGGAAGTGGTTGAAATAATTGCTCAATTAATGACAGTTTCCCTTTGAGCATGTTAAAAAGGTAAGCAGGACAAACTGTCAAAATGGGTTTCTGTGGCATACCCCAATCACATGTGCTGTCTACTGTACATTTAGCACTGCATAGTTATACTGCTTCTCTGTGCTTTGTACTGTCACCCTGTTGACTGATGCTTACATGCATAGATATGTAAATACTGATAAAAAATATAGTACTGATATTTGAATTTAGAAAAAAAAAATTAAGAATTCAGTGTGCTTTAAGTATCTGCATTTAGCAATTGGATATATTCATATTTAATATATACTATACTCCTAATATACAGTACAGTATAAGACTTTATATACCCCTTTGTGGATCAATGCCTTGTCATGGTGAAAGGGCTTGTGCAGTTCTGTGAAACTCAGGGCTACAACAATGTTCCCAGTGGGGGCCACCCTTGCTGAACAGATCAGAGGTGAAGGGTCAGACAAAGGACAAAGAGTGATCCTAAAGACCCTCATGAAAAGACTGTCTGGAGCCAGGCCAGGGGTTTTCACAGGCAAGTGCCTGGTGATCAGCTCATCCACATAACCTGGCTGAGCTTTGCCTTAAACAGCCATGTAGAGCCATCTTGTGGACTCACCACCTGCAAGATGAAGGATGGAGGACAGGTGCAATGCCAGTCATGTGGTAAGCAAGGTTGCTCATAAGTGTACTTGTTACCAAAGCACCTTGAGCCATCAATATTGTGATTGCATTATTAAATGTGTGGCCATGTGCTTCGGACACTCGGGTAAAGAGTGGGGCAGAGCTGTCAACTGATCACCACTCGGTGTGTTGGATTCATCGCACCTAGTATCAACAAGATTTAACTGGTAAACCTATAAGAGCCTTCCGGGTTGCTTGGGAGCATCTGGCAGAAGCTTAGATGAGAGACAGATTTCACTTCCACTTATAAAAAGGGATTTTTCTCAAGTCAGTTTGAGGACATTGAGTCTGGAAAGACCATGTTCAATCATAGAGGCAGCTACAGGAAGTTGCAGCTAGAAGGATGTCAGTGCTGGTCATGGCAGTAACTCTAGGACACATTTGTGGACACTAGTGGTGTGGAAAGCCGTCAAGTTGAAGAAGAAGGCCTTACAAGTAATGCTCAGCACAGGAAAGGGAGTCTTGACCTCTACTGACGATATTGTTGAACAATGGAAGGAGAACTTCTGAGGAACTTGTTAGCCCAGTGGACATACCCTCCGTTCAGGAGGCAGTGCCATACTTTTCTGGTGTTTTGGAGTCCATCACTGTGGCTGGGATTGCTATGGAGGTTAGAGGCCTTCGACAGACCTTCATAGTGGCAAGGCTGCAGGTGTGGATGAGATTCGTTCAGGGATGTTGAAGGTGCTGGTTCAGTTATGTAGATAACAAGCCTCTTCAATGTTTCATGGAGATCAGAGATCAAGACACACCCAAGGTTGGAGAGATGTCCAGTATGGAGGGCTAGAGGTAACATTCTTGTTATTTGTAAAGGCTCTAACGGGAGAGGGAGATTGGGGAAGAGGGGAGGGCTTAATTACTAAGTGGTTTCACATGGTCGTGATGATTTTGATCCCTATATAAACCAATAATGTCTTTTCGTCCCTGTGTGTTCCCTCCTGTGTGTGTTTTAGTGATTTGGAGTAGGAGCATAAGAAGGTGAAACAGTGACATGTATGCTTATTGTTTGCCAACCTCCAGTGGGTGAGATACTTTGAAAAATAAAGTGCTGAAAGGCTAAAGAGTGTAACTGGGTCTCCTATGTTCTCCTGGCTGCCTTACAAATTGTTACACTGGTGCTGAAACCCAGTAGCCTGGAGAGCAAAGAAATGCTTCCAAGGATCAAAGTCCACTAGTTCATCTCCTCCAGGCATGGGGCACCCTGCAGCAGCAGCAGCATTAGGTTCTCCTCAGCCTGCAGGAAAAGCAACAGGACCTTCTGTCTCAGGTAGTGACTGACAAGGCTG
Source organism: Pangasianodon gigas (assembly GCA_022758105.1). Lineage (NCBI taxonomy): Eukaryota > Metazoa > Chordata > Actinopteri > Siluriformes > Pangasiidae > Pangasianodon > Pangasianodon gigas. The sequence goes on along the minus strand of CM040458.1, from coordinate 28,279,731 downwards.
TGAATGGAGCTGCCAGAGTCTCCTGAACCCAGAGTCCTTTCTCACTGCATCCAGACTGAACATGCAAGCAGCCAGCCTGCTGGCTTTCTCACTGGCATGGAAGATCCAAGCTGATGATGCTGAGTCATTTCTGGAGCTATTTGGAATGACAACTTCTGTGTGCAGCTGGCCCAAGAGTGAGTGGCGGCTATGAATCCAAGCCCTCCTGACCGGGGAATTACAGCTGGCTGCTCAGCTGGCTGACACCAGAACAACAATGCCAGCGCTTCCAGGAGATGATGCTAGGGAAGGAAGACATTACATTAGCACAGAGACTGCTGAATGCCTGCAAAAGGTGGCCACAGTTTGATCTGACAGAGCAAGAGAAGGGTGCTAGAACACATGACAATGGAGTAGTTCATCACTTGTCTACCCCGGGTACCAAAGAATGGGTATGGTGTCATAAACCCAAGACGCTCTCCGAGGCCATCAACCTAGCACGCTGAAAGAATAAGGTTAGGAGTACAGACAGTCGAAATAAGGTTCTGTTACAGGGTTGCTGCGCTTACTCATCGTAATTAGATGAGAAGCTTGACAATCCGGCAAAGCCTCTGAGTAGCCCTGCTCCTCCTCCAAATCAAGACGAGCCAGTCGGAGTGAATTGGGCGCCTTACAATGATGCCCCCAGGCACATTCTACTGGACGGATACCCTGTGGCAGAATGAGGACCTGTTGGAGAGGTTCTATCTCACAGAATATCTGGGGAATCTGTGCCTGGAGATAAAGAAGTCTGGGCTGACCTTCTCAGGAAAAGCAGATGAATGAATGAATGAATGGATATATATTATATATGTAGCTTTTTCCATCACTTTTCTCAAAGTAATCAGTAAAAGTATTTCTGATTCCTGTTGACTCTTAACTCGACTGCTCACATGAGTTTGAATTTTCATGTTTTTAAATATGACTTAACAAAGCAAAGGTGTTGACTGTTTTAAACCATTACGTACCTTAATGAGGCTTAAATAAATGATCTGTGCAGAAACTTTTAAGCATGCTTATAACTAGAAGAGCTGACAGGGACTCAGGTGCTGTAAAGTTTACCCTAAACTTTTGCATTCAGCTATATGTAAATGATCCGTTTACCTGACCTCTTTACATAGGAAATGAGACACACCACATTTCACATATGTAGTATTGTATGGAAAACTCTCGGAGATAAATGTAACTGTGCTTTCTCATATACAGTAATAGACAGATTTCATTGTACATTTTTTTTTACAATTGGTCAATATTTAAAATATATAACAGCTATCGGATACTTTTCAGTGCTGACGGCATTTGTAGAGTATATTGTTTACTGCACTTTTGCACTGTATTGTATGCTATTGTAATTGTACTGTATTGTATTTTTGTATGACACCACACCAAAGGACATTGCTTGTACATTTTGTACTTGAAGAATAATAAAGAATAAATAAAAGATTCTGAATAAACTGTTTAACACACACTGAGTCACCTGTTTATTCGGTAAACTCATGTTGTACATAATAAGCTGGCTACAGAGTGTTTATGTCTGATCTTGTCAAAAATGTTAATAGCCACTAGCCAGTTCACATTAGCTACCCAGAGAGCTGGAAGGAAAAACTGCATCTGATATTTATTTTGTAATGAAACTGTGAGTTGACTTTTTTTGTTTAAACGTCTTTCAACATGTTGGTCTATTTTTCTTTTGGTTACTTGTTTCCTACATTACCCACAATGCCATTTGACTACCATTTGAAACCTGATGAAATGACCACTTATATTTGAGATTGTTTAATTTTTTTTTTTTTTTCTCGTACTGAACACCATTGTAACTGTGATAGCAATAACAATGTTGCTGAGCTACACATGCTACTCCTGAGTTACCAGTAATCCTGACTTCTTCTGCTCTCTGGACCTGCCTGATCCATCCTGATGCCCTACTTCTGTTTGGAATTTTTGTCACCTGAAAATCTCTGAAGATGACCCCACATGAACAGATCACCATGAGATTACTGTGGATGGTAGCACACAGAAACCATAAGGATGGCTGTGGACGTTCTTGCTAAGAACAGTCTGCACTCAGGTCTCCATCATTGAACAGATAATAACTTCAGTTCAATACAATAGACCTTAAGTTAAACCTATAATGAATTCAGAAATGACTCTGATGCTCATACTCAAATTCCTATGAACACAATTAGCACTTTTGGACTATATAGTATGCAGTTATAGAAGAGACATTATTTATAATTGCACAGGGTGGTGTTACACAGATGAGGTTCACTTTTGAGTCTGGTTCCTCTCAAAGTTTCTTCCTCATGTCCTCTCAGGGAGTTTTTCCTTGCCACCGTCGTCTCTGACTTCCTCATTAGGGATAAGTTTATAAACTTAAAATTTATATCAGAATTTATATATTTCTGTAAAGCTGCTTTGTGACAATGTCCAATGTTTAAAGCTCTATACAAATAAAATTGAACTGAATTGAACTGAATGTCCCGCTGTGATGTCAGTGCGACACACAATACAACACTGACCAACAAATTAGCACCAGTATTGCTAAACACATCTGAAATATTTCACCATAAGTACACTTAATGAGTTTCAGGGTGGAGTTTTCCATGACACTGCAAATTCACACTCCACAGTCTTGAAAGTAAAGTAATACTCTGTAAGTGAGAAGTGTATTCATCTCTAATTAGTTCAAACAAGTAGCAATGTAAAAACTACTAATACACATATGCAAATTAGTGAAGCAGTAGCTAGTTAGAATATTACCAACTACCATTACCAGATAAAGTTTCCTCGTAATCAATTTTTATACTAAATAATTACCATCAGGTAAAATGTTCAAATAAAATGGCAGTGTTACTATTAACACCAGAAACATGTCCTGAAGTGTATCATTCCTCTTATACCACGGGGATTTTCCAACAATTACATTTTTAATTTATTAATGAATGACATCATGCTTTTTATTCGTTTATAGTTACATTAAATAATTGTGGGACGTCTGGGAAACAAATAAACTCCTGTTTTCATTTACATTATAGCAGCTATAAACAGACGTTCCCTCACCAGCCTCTCTTTTTTCAATCCCGCTAAGATAATAAGGCAGAAAAAAGTCATATTACTAAAAAAAATAATAATAATAATAAAATTAAATTAAAATAAAATCCACATAGTCGTCTGTTCTGAATACTTTCCTGGGGCGGAAATCGCACTGACACTGGAGACTCCTTCCATAAGTCTTATAGAAACGTCTTCTTCCATAATACTTCGCCAAATCAATGATCACACACTTTTATTTGTTAAATAAATAAATATAAACCTGTCAGAGCTGACCGATCACAATGTTGGGCAATAATGCTGTGTTATAAGTGATGATGTTAGACTTAAAAAAAAAAAAATGTCCAAATCAACATAGAGAGATAAATTACAGTTTACTACCCCCAAGGTCGCCTGACAAGCCAGTGAGAATACAAAAGAGGCAAATTCGGAATTGAAAGCTGCCAATCTGGCAACCCTGTCCCTGTGTAACTCTGCCTGTTGGATCTGTTTCTCTGGGTTTTGATCAGCTTCGTCTACACTCTGATATCTCTTCATTTCTCATGATCTGCTTCTTCTTGATCTGTGGAGGAGGTGGCACTGATCCTTCCTCTGCACTGCTGAGGTAACACACTCATTCGAGTTCATCCACAGCTGCAGGTTTTTATTCTATTCACGATGTCATTTGCAGTGTTTATTGCGGAGATCACTGTCTCTAACGCTGTGCTGGGTGCAGCAGGGTTGCCAGATTCAACCCAAAGCCTCTTCATTTATTTCTCTACCGAATTAATGATACAGGAAACGACTTAGGAACTCTAGAAATAGCCAAGTTTCCTAATACAATTATACAGGTGCTTAAGAGTCAACGGAGCTTTGGCGTGAACCTGGGTTGGGAAACTGTGCGCACAATCTGGCAACCATGCTGGATATTGGGGTACCAAATCTGGCAACCCGGGCAGTGCGGTTATCGGATCACCTGTTGCAATCCGAGCACTGCAGGGAGGGATTTGCAGAGTTAATATTTCAGGAATGTCTATTTCACTGAGTTTAACGTCGATACAGGGTTGTGTAGAATATATATATATATATATATATATATATATATATATATATATATATAGAGAGAGAGAGAGAGAGAGAGAGAGAGAGAGAGAGAGATATTGTTTTTAAGATTTTTATTTGGTTTTTGCTTTATAGTGTTTATTTTTATATATATATATATATATATATATATATATATATATATATATATATATATATATATATATATATAATAGAAACGTAAATTCTAGCTTGTGTTTTTATTATTATTATTATTATTATTATTATTATTATTGGGTATAAATGCAAAATATTAATTATATTTATATGCATTAATTATATTAATTATATAATTATAATTATAATTATATTAATAATAATATTAATAATAATTTAAGCTATAACCTGTGACTCTAATATGATAATGTGAGCTATCTTACACTTTAATAACATTCAAGTCCCTGCCTGCTTAATGGATAAACATGGTTTTCTTGACCAAACTGACCCTGAGACAGAGAGAGAAAGAGAGAAAGAGAGAGAAATAATCCTAGGTAAATCCTAGCCTAATCAATATACCTAGAAAAACTCATTCTAATCTCGTGACTGAAATATCGCGATATTACGCGGTATTACGTGATACCGTCGCGTTTTTTAAAATTAATTTATTTAGTCATATACATATTTTTTT